>APFE030328042.1:14023-59696 GCA_000404065.3 Pinus taeda | reverse complement strand
TGAGACTGGTCTGGGACCAGTAGTACACTCTCTGAGCCTGCGATACTGGTCTGGGACCAGTGGTAGGAGTTGTACCTACTATGACATTGACTTCGGGTCGGTTGAGACTGGTCTGGGACCAGTGGTACATACTCTGAGACTGACTTCGTGTCAGTACAGTACTGGTCTGGGACCAGTGAGAGTGGTACACACTATGACGTTGACTTCGGGTCGGTTGAGACTGGTCTGAGACCAGTGGTACACTCTCTGAGACTGCGATACTGGTCTGGGACCAGTAGTAGGAGTGGTACTTACTATGAAGCTGACTTTGGCTCGACTAAGACTGGTCTGGGACCAGTGGTACGCACTTTGAGACTGACTTCGGGTCAGTGGAGAATGATATGATTCATTCTCGATCAATTCTTCTTCTTCATACTTCAGCAGAGCTAACTTGAGCAGAGCAGAGCCAGCAGAGTTGAGCAGAGCCAACAGAGCAAATCAGAGCCAACAGAGCTAGGCAGAGCAGTGCAAGGCACTAATTGCAGAGATAGTACAGTCGGACATATGGATCAGCGGATGGAGTTCTCCCTAGTTGAGAGGGAGTGTTAAAATTGGCAACTAGGGCCAAACTCCAAGTGGGTCAGCGTATTTATGGCAGCTGATATTTTTATTGGATCCCTCTCGTCGAGAGGTGTAGGATTGATCCTAAGATCATCCGATTCCGATAAGTATTAATGGAGATATGAATTTATTTTGATTATGTAATTATTATCAAGCCAACCAGCACTTGTGTAGGCTTTAGAAGCCCAAACGTCATGTCTATTCAACCTATACATTTTTGGTATAAATAGATGAGGATTTGATGTCTTTTGAATATACAATTCTTGAGTGATCTCCTCCTCTCCACGTCTTGGGTTTTTGGAGGAGTGAGACACCAAGAAAAACATACACTGGACATGAAGTTGCCACTATGATGCCCTAACTCCTGTAATGCCCTAGCCGTAGCCGCAGGCTTATGAGGATGCACGCAGAGACCTTGTACGCTGTTAATGGAGACCATCAATACGCAGATTAGGGAATACACTGATGTTGTACATTGATACGCAGATCTGGGAATACGTTGTTCCTTACACGCAAGACTGTCTCGTGTTAAATCTGCTTCATTGTCATATGGAAGAGCCACAGCCATTATATGCTGATCATGAGGAGAACGCAATACATAAAGGTATAATATGCATATGGGAATGAACCACGCAGTCATATGTTACACTAGTCAATACACTGGGCATAAATACATTGGGCAGCAACTCATAGAAATGAATACACGTGTCTAGGGTTACGTAGGGCATAAAATATATGCATTGGACATGAAGTTGTTCATGGTTACACGTAGTCTAGGGTTTCGTAGGGCACAAGATTAATATGCAGGTCATAAAGATCCATCCTCCACCTAGCCGTAGTAAGGGTAGGAACTTAGACGCACATCATGAAGACAAGACAGTCTACGTGATGCCATCCAAAATCATTACACGCTTCAACGTGAGGACATCTGGATTCAACGCAATCAACGAAGAGTACTTCATCACAGCAATAGCTACATATTCTAAGTCAATATACAAACGGTGTCACTCAGTCTAAATATATATACACGTAGTCAAATGTAGCCACAGTCTACACAGTCAACGTAATGCTCTCAATCTTTTATACGCAGAGCAGAGAAACCATATATGTTGGAAATTATGCAGGCTATGATGGATGAAAAAGGATATCAGTATATATATGTGCTCCTACTAGCTCAACAGTAATGTCTCAGCATCAATTTAAGGATGAGCTTCTCAATCGTTGTCACAACAGTGATCTCTCAATTATCACTACAGTTTATATATAGTGTTTATGTAACATCATGAAACTGTCATTATAATAATGAAGCCCTAAATGAAGTTATCTAACAAAGAGCACAGTGAAGATATAAATAGATCTCATCATTGAAAAGATGCTTCTATAACAACTTCAAAAGGTACAACCAGCATGATCTCAGTAAAGGTACAACAATGGTGCAACTGTGATGAATGATGCATCGGGGAGCATCATGATAAGTGTGATCATGAGCAGCATGATGGTGTACACAATAAGGTGCAGCAAATGGACGAGATGCAGCACGATGATAGGTGAAGGAGTCACCTTGAGAATTAGTTGAAGTAGAATGTCTTCAACTGATCTCATCATTATACGAAATGATCTATGCTAGATCTAGATAAGTCAAAGTGTTGACTTCTGTTGTAAATGTACTCTCTCTCTCTTTCTTTGCTGAACTTTGAAGATAAAAGAAGATTTTATCAAAGCGTTTCCCCACACATTGTGGGGTTTGTCCCTGGCCCGCGCCATATCTTGTGTCCTCTTGTCTTGGCTTGTCCTCTGCGTTTTATATTTATGTTCTATCTGCAGTTTATCTTAATGCTGATGTGATTGCTAACTGTGAAAATTTAAATAAATTGCTCTAGCGTAGAACATACCTCAACTTAACAAAATAAAAGTCAACTTGACCTCTTGGAAGTTCACCCACTCACTCATCACACAATATCAATTTTTGTGCCAAAAGAAGGTAAATCAATCAAAGCAAAGGAGAGGAAAGGAAGTAAAAGGAGAGAAAGAAGACAAGTTTTTTTGCCCTAGTTCTGCTCACACGTGCAAATTTTTTTGAGGCAAATTTTGTGCAATTGTGGGCCTGAAATTTCAAGAGTTGATCAAATTTCAGAGATTTGACCAATGTTGTCTTTTGTTGGCTTTGACTTTGTTGGAGGAGACTTGGAGGAGGGCTGACTTGGATCTTTGTGGCAGTTTTTGTCTTGGTCTTGGGTCTTGGATATCTCACTTTGATCTGATTCTATAAGAGAAGGATTTTTGGGTTTTCCCCCTTGTGGGGTTTTGCCTTGGCTTAGAGCCTAATTTCTAGTGTTCTTTATCTCTTTGTGATCTTTATGTTTTGGTAATTGCTTGATGAAGACAACATAAAATATAATAATAAGCCAAAAAACATTCACAAGTAATTATCAGGTTAAGAGAAGTCATAATTATCTTTCAATACTTGGTTTCTCAACATGGTATCAGAGGTAAGGTGAAAGGAAGGTAGTTTAAAGATCACATCTTGTTGGCATATTTGAGGACATCCTTGCAACAATTATATCTCTTTCTATCAAAGGCTAAAGAAGAAGACTTGAATATCATCATCTTTGTAGCAACCATCACTCAAGGACATCCTTGAAAGCCAAGTCAACATTCTTGAAGACATCCTCATAACAGTTTCTCCTTCTTTTACAAATCAAGTTGTGGCATAGAGCCTCTGTGGCACGTAAGGAAGTATCTGTGGAGCATACAACTCAATAATAGACAAATATATATTTTTATTGATGAATGATGATTTTTACATAGAAGGGCCCTTGGCTTATATATTGCCTCAGGTGCCTCTTGGTGAAAGGGCATGAACTTTTGATTGTGCCATTTTGCCTAATTAAACTATAATTACAGCTTATTAAATTTTTACATAACATTGCCTACCTCTCAAAAAGATTTTTTGTCCTCAAAGCATACATAACGACTGGTGTTGTTGACGAAACGCTTCTATCTCCCAAGAGGCTTCTTCTTCTGGTAGGTTCTTCTAAGGTACTCTTTAATACTCGAGATCGTAATTTCCTTTCTTTGGTGGCAACAATTCCTTCTGGTTCTAAACGAACTTGCCTTCATCATCTAATATCGATAGCATTGTTTGCATTGATTGGTGTTTTCCCAATGCCTTTTGAAGACAAGATACATGGAAAACGTTGTGAACTCAACTATTATATGGAAGACTTATGACGTATGCTACTTGGCTGATCTTTTTGTTAATTTGGTACGGTCCATAAAACTTTGGCACCAATTTGTTTTTTCCTTTCTGCTTTAGGGGTAATTGCTTGTAAAGCTGAAGTTGAACAAATACCCATTCTCCAACTTCAAATTCTCTCTTTGTTCTATGTTGGTTGGCTTGATGCTTCACGTGATTTCTTGCAATACTTAGATTTTCTTTTAACACTTGAAAGACTTTTTGGGTTTCTTCTAACTAATCCTTAACTACTGGAACTTTTGTCTCGGTGACGGCTAAGTCCTTCCATTTAGGAGGTTCATATCCATACAGATCTTGAAGTGGGGTCATTTTTGTGGAAGTGTGAGAAGTTGAATTGTACCACCATTCGGTGAGGTGTAACCATTGAGCCCACTTACTTTGTTTGTCTGCTGCATAACAATGAAGGTAAGCTTCTAAGCACTTATTGACAGTTTTTGTTTGATTGTCTGTTTGAGGATGATATGCGGAACTCATATTATTTTTGTTTGATTGTCTGTTTGAAAAGCTCCTTCCAAAAAATCCCTTTAAATTTAGCGTCTCTATCAGTAACAATGACTTTGGGGAATCCATGTAATTTGTAGATATTCTTGCAAAATATCTCAGTGATCTCTTTTGCGGAATCTGATTTTTGCATTCTAATGAATTGTGCATATTCAGTGAGTCTGTTGACTACTACAAGAATTTTGTCCTTGCCATTAGACACAGGTAACCCTTTGATAAAGTCCATTGATATTTCCTCCCATTTCTGATTTGGAATGTTTAAGGGATAAAGCGATTCAGGTGTCCTAATGTTCTCATTTTTATTTCTCTAGCATTTATCGCATTGTGCTACATATTTTTGAATATCATTATTCATTCCCTTCTAGAAAAAAGACCGACATGCATTATAGTAGGTTTCAAAGAACCATACATGTCCGACTCAAAGTAAGTCATGGGACTCTTTGAGAACTTTGGCTTTAAATTTAGAATTTGGACTTAGGTAAATTCTCCCCTTGTACCACATAATATCGTTTTTCCATTCAAACTTGAATTCTGAGGAAGGTTATTGATTATAGCACTTGTTTCTAGATCTTTTCCATACTTCAAATTTCATTAAGCCATTCTGGGACAACACCTAAAATTGCCGGTAATGACGATTCTTCGTCTTTTCTGGACAGAGCATCAGCTACTACATTGTCTGAAGCATAAAAATTAATAGCTTGTTGACTTGAATGTAAAAATACACAAGAGGTATTTTGTAATAATAATTTATTATATATAAAAATGTACAAGTGGTGTCAAATGTTACAATGAGGACCCGCATATATACCTAAGCAGGTGTCCTTTCTTCTTCCAATAGGATTCCTATCAATCCTAAGTAAACTAGTTTTACAGTAAATTGCAAAATCTTCACAGTTATTCTTAAAAAATTTATAGCATCCAAACCCACTTTCAAGCAAGTATGTTGCATGATGTACAACTGTCTCTGGTGGGTCTGCTTCTGCAGGAGTACAAGTTCCTAAAATTCCTTTATAAAAAATTGATGTCGTCTTGTTATATGAGGTTGTATCTAACTTAGTTGAGCAACCACCTATTTCCGTGTCTCTCACCAAACTAAAACCTTGATTCTCCATACTCAATGTTTCATCAATCTCAACATTCTTGGTGTCCTTTGATGCATTGCACATAACTGATAATCCCAATGATCTTGCATCCTTTCTCCCACTTAGGTCCACAGGCTGTTTGCATTGTGAATCAATGGGCTTGTATCTTTCTGCATTTTCACTCTCCTTTGAAAAATTGGAATTATTGATTTTTTCTTTAGCCACTACATCATCATCTAGTGCAGTCTTGAGTGTCATTTCATATCTTCAATTTTTGTCTTCCATACTAGGGCTTTTGGCAGTGGAGATGTCACTTTCATTAGTTGGTCTTGATGCTCTGTCATTTAGTTTACCTACTTTATTTAAAGAGTCAACAAAGCTCCCAGAATCCTGCATAACATCTGGAACCTTTGTTATTGAATTAGAATCAAAAGGCCTTTGATATGACTATTGTCCATCAAGATGTTGCTCAAAACTTTCAACATCATCCAAATCTTTAGCAAAAGCAGTTTGAGCCCTTGTAGAAGCTTGTCCCCTGAAGGTATCTTCGTTGTGGGTAGAGCTTCCCACAGGAGTTGCATGTTCAAAAGCCTTTTTAGATTTAGCATTTCTAAACCTTGCTTTGTTCATCACTTTTGCAACCTGTCATGTCTCAAGACCTTTCCTATTAGAGGTAATTTCAAGTCTAGCAGGAGATTCAAAGAGGGATTGAGATAAGGTGACATCTCGATTTCTTCTCATATCTGAATCCAACTCATCCTTCTTTTTTGCTCGAATTCTATTATCCTATCTTGAACTATACTTTTCATATCCTATCTGACTTTGATTACTATCATGACCATGCTTAGAATGTTTTTAGGCATCTTTTCAAATTTCTGCAGAGTCTTGCCAATTGGATTCTCCTTTGACGAATTGCTTTCATCAATAGGTGCACCCTTGGATCCTCGAACACCAATCGAACTATGAATATCTTCTCTTTTACGATGTTCTGGAGAAATGGTTATTTTTCCTTCAAGTGATTTGATTTCTCCCTCACAATGTATCAAATCAATATCTACAGCCATGACAGTGTCATCTTCACCATCAAATGTTATCTTTCCAATGTAATGTTGGGAAATTTTGTTGATCTCTTCTCCCTCAACTATATCATCACAAACATCAATATCTTTTGAGTTCCTTGGTGGCTGTGGGGGTTGCCCACTATTTTTTGTTCAATCATCACCTTTTGCTTATAGTTTTCACCAAACGTATCTCTATCAGTATGGGAGGGGGTTAGTTTAGAATCACTAAGATCCTTCATGGTCTCAGCTTCATTGTTAGACTTATCATCATCACACATAATGTCTGCATCAGACTCTTTACTACTATTATTATCTTCCTCATTATCGATTTCCTTTCGACATGCTTTAACTTCTGCAATTGATTTTTCTAAACGCTGAAATGCTTATTGAATTTTACTAAATTTCTCAATGCAATCAAGACGTGAATGTAATGGCACATTGTGCGGCGAACAACGTTCAAAGACCTGCATGATTATATTGTGTGCCATGGCTCTAATACCACTGAAGCATAAAAACGGATAGCTTGTTGACTTGAATGTAAAAATACACAAGAGGTATTTTGCAATAATAATTTATTATATATAAAAATGTACAAGTTATGTCGAATGTTACAATGAGGACCCACATATATACCTAAGCCGGTGTCCTTTCAAGAATAGACATGTCTTTTCATTTAACTTAATGACTATTTAGCATAATCAATATTTGATTATTTAATATTTACATTTTTATTTTTATTTTATTTTCTATAATTTATATTTGTAACAATGTCCTTCCCTTTCTTATGTAATATATCCATGTCGAAGGTGGCAATTTTTTCAATCCACTTTTGTTGTTCTGTAGATAGCATTTTTTGTTGGAGGAGGTGCTGAAGACTATTATGGTATGTTCGTATTAAGAACTTACTTTCCAAGATATATGGTCTCCACTTGGCTAATGCGTGCATAATGGCAAGCATTTATTTGTTATATGTAGACTTGAGACATTCTTTCTTGTTGAGCTTCCTGCTTTCAAATGCAATTGGGTGACCTTCTTGCATTAATACTGCTCCTATGCCAAAACCTGAAGCATCACATTCAATTACAAACAACTTTGAAAAACCTTGAGTTGCTAATACAGGTGCATTGGACATAATTTCCCTCAAATCCTCAAAGCACCTTTCTACATCATCATCCCATCAAAATGAGTTCTTTAGAAGGTTTGTTAGGGGTGCGGTTACATGGGCATAGTTTTTAATAACCCTTCGACAATACCCTGTCAATCCTAAGAATCCTCTTAACTTGGAGATGTTAACTGGTTTGGGCCATTCTTTTACAGTCTTGATCTTATTAGGATCTACTTTTACTCCTTAGATATTATGTGTCTGAGGTAGTCTACTTCTTCCTTCCCAAAGGTGCACTTGGACATCATTGCATAGAACTGATGTTCTTCTAATATAGTGAGAACTTGCTCCAAATGTTGTAGATGCCCTTTCCATGTTTGGCTATAGATTAGAATATCGTAAAAGAACACTAACACAAAATTCCTTAGATATGGGCGAAATAACTCATTCATGGTGGTTTGGAAGGTTGTCGAGGCATTAGTTAATCCGAAAGGCATTACCTTAAATTGACCCTGAATTTGATCCTGAATTGACTTCGATTGTGTGCTCGATTTCTCTTTTAGGAGGCATCTTCATTGAAAGGTCTTGGAACACTCTTTTGTGCTTTTGAATTAGTTCTTGAACTTCACGTGACTCTTCGTTGACTAGATTTGAAGTTAGCATCTCTAATTGATGACACTGCACTAAGTAAGTTGGTGCTTCCTTTTGGATCATTTTCATAATCTGGGATGATGATACAATTTGATTTTTAGGGGGCTGGAACCCATATAACTTGTATTTCTGCCCTTACCATTTAAATTTTATAAATTGCTTTTGATGGTTGGCAGAGTAAGTGCCTAGGTTTGTAGCCATTGGATACCTAGGACCACATCCACTCCTCCTAATGGTACAATGTAGAATGGAGATTCTAGGTTATAGTCTTGATTCTGTAATTTGACTTTATGGCATTTCCCTACTTTTTCAATTTTCTTGCTGACATCTACCATAACTTTCATGTTGGGCATACGAAACATGAAAATGTTAAGCCTTTGCACCATAGTTGAGTCCAAAAGGTTGTGGGTGCTACCGTATCGATTAGAACCATTACGTTGCTTTTTTTTATATGTCCATTTAATTTTAATGTCTGGGGCTGAGATATACCTGTCATGGCAAATAATGACACTTGCGGAATATTCTCATTATTTGGTTCTGGAGAAAATTGTGGAGAATCTTCAATTTCTTCTACGTCTGATTCATTACCATTGAATCATTGGTTGCTTCACATGTATACAGGTTCTTGGTTTCTTTTCCTTAGCACATCTATGTTTAGGGTCCCACTTTTCGCCACAACGTTTGCACTTACCTTCTTTCATTCTTTGCATTTCCAAATTAGTTTTGACTCCTTCACGAAGATGTGGTGGCACAAATTTTGTATTATCCATGTTCGTAGTTTGGGGAAATTTTCATCTCGAATATACTCTTTCAGCTTTTGGCCACTGCATCTTTTCGTTCTTCTTTTCAACAACTTTTGTTTTCTGTCTTGCTTCTTCTATAGAAGTGATGTCATGAAGCTCAAGCTCTGCCCAGAGATGGGATTTAAGTCTCATGATGTATGATTGAATTAGATGAGCCTCTGATGATTAGGTACTCATGTAACTAAGTTCCCAGTCTCGAGTGCATTCGTCCACATCTTCTTTTTATTGCAGTTTGGTAAGCGCTAAGAAGAACTCTTCTTCCTTGACACCTTTGAACCTCTTAAAGAATGCATTTTTGAATTTCTTCCAGCTGATAGCAAGTGTCGTCTTCTTCCACCACATATACCAATTATATGCTTCGCCTTCCATTTGCATGGATGCATGCTTGATCTTTTCATCATCATTGTTAATACTGTAAATCTCAAAATATTCTTCTGCTTTATTGAACCATGTGACACTGCATTTCTCGTTACTGTCAAATTTGGAGAGCTATAGTTTTTCTCTTCGCTAATATGTAGCCACTAGTTGAGTGAAGAAAGGGTATTGATTTGCGAATTGCATATTTGAGTATTGATTCCAGAGCTGCATATTTTGAAAATTTGTGTTACTATTTTGTTGATTGGGCTTGGAAGATGCTTTTGGAGACTCAGGGATCTCATGCGAGTCTGACGAATTTGATGTCTCTGGGGAATTGAGATGTTGAGTAGCTTCATTATTTTGGGGTATTTGATCAAGTGTAATCTTCAACTTGTCGCAAATACAGGTCAACATCATCATTGCTTGATCATGAGCTATTGATGTTGCATTATGACTTTGGTCCACCTTATTTGAAAGGATTGCATGATACTTTTTAAATTCGTTATGATTTTGCTCGAGCTAACTCTCTGTTCTCTTCGTTGTATCCTAGAGCTTCTTGATTTCATTGGAATGCCCGGTTACCAGTAACCTTATTCTCAAGATCAATCAAATTTTTACTAAAATTAGCCATCAACATTCATGAACAAATTGATCGGGCATGTGGTGGTGTATATTTATCTAACTTAACCTTTTCCTTAACTTAACCCTCATATTTTTATTTATTATTTTAAATAAAAACCAACATACTATATATATATATATAATATATATAATTATATATATATATATATATATAATATTATATTCGTTTCTCTAAAAGACTTTATTTAATTTATTTAGTAGTTAATTAAATACTATATAATAATTTTAATAGATAGTATTTAATAGTTTAATAATACCGAATATTACCAAGCGTTATGAATTAATAGAGAAACAAGACGAAACGCTTGTTGAGGGTATGTTAGGTTAGAAAAAGATAATTGCCACAAGTGTGATGGGCGAGGAGGGAGCACGACAATATTGGATGGAAAGTGGTGAATTGATGCCAATACGTACTATGACGGGTTGTGGTGGATCCGGATGGGACACAGGCAGGGGAGATGCAATGGTTGGAGGCAGACAGGAAGACGATAGACAGGGCAATTCGACGACAACGTTGATGGTTAGCAACTGACGTGGAGAATCGAAACACGAATGATTTCGGGAGCGACGATGGGGTCGATGGGGGGGGGATGAGTACAACAGACCGACAAGGAGTATCAGTGGATTGGTGAACAACAACTGTGGTGAAAGATGACGGATGGTGAAGCAACAACAATCGTGCAACGGAGTATCCAAAGAACCAACCTGCTCTGATACCAAATGGAGCATACAACTCAGTAATAGACATAAATATATATATAATTATATATATATAATAATATATATATATATATATTTTTATTGCTGAATGATGATTTTTACACAGAAGGGCCTCTGGCTTATATATTGCCTCAAGTACCTCCTGGCGAAAAGGCTTTTCATGTGGCAAGCATCAAAGTTTGGAGACACTATAAACAAAAAGTATAATGGATCATCCAATTTCAAAAGAAGAGTTCTTCTATGTACAATCTATAACAAGATTTTTTCAAGAACAACAACTGTTTACTAGGATGAAAACAAGGAATGAAATGAATTATATATAGACAACTTACTAATGGCATCTCTATGGTTTGTATTTATGTAGAACTTGCAATTTGTAAGCTGACAGGTCTTTACGACTTTGGCATCTAGGGTTTGTAAACCCTAGCAAAGTTTGGACTAAGAAGAACCCTAGAAACAAAATCCTATCTAATCGTTTCCACTGTAAGAAGAAGATCTAACCCTTGATGATGACAGAAATGACATCATGCTAATGTGAGAACAAGGTTGGTTAAAAGGTACAAGATTAAGATGGATCTAACCTTCCTCAAAAGACAAGTATTCTACATCTCCTTGATTACAACTACTACTACTATTGTCATTGTACTTTGCCTTTTTTCTTTCATAGTCTTCTGATAAAGCTTGCAAGTCAAGACAAAAATGATCTAAACTTGACTAACAGATGGAAGAATGTAGCAAATCACACATATTTTTGAAAAGGAAGAAAGTTGTTTGAAGTATGCATCTAAGAAGTAAATGAGATGGCAACATGAAAGTGAGACTTAATAAAAAGGGAAGAGTTCACTTGCCTCAGATGAAAAGAGGGAAATGTTAGATCTTGGATGGATACAATACTACTTGAAGTTTGGCAGAAAATCCAGAGAAGCTTATGATAAAAAAGACAAGATGGCAAATCTATGGCAAAACCCTTTAGCAATAAGTTGAAGAACTTTGATATTGTACCGACAACTAATTGGATTATTGTACTAAGGATGATACTACTGATGGTTGGAACTGATATGATTCCTTGGATGAACATGAAGCAAGATTTTGTTATAATGCGGAGAAAGTAGATTAGTTGCAAAGAAGTTTGGCTCTGTAAAATGTTGTGATGAACTATTTGATGACACGTTGGATTCGATATGAAGATTGTCTGAAAAACCAGGAAGGTCGAAGCTCGTTATGATGTGATGCAGATAGGAGTCAAGAAGCTACAACAAGACCTCCATTGTAATACACTAATTTTGGAAGTTAACCGGGGAACCTAAATTCAGGAATTTAACATCAATTTTGGACACCCTAATTTTGCAAATTAACTAACTATTTTAAATTTAAGAATTCATTTACAAGTACTTACCTGAAAATCTCATTTGAAGGCATTTGTGGTTTTTTGATGCTCTTGCTTCTGCTACCAAACCAACTGAATCCACCCTGCCTATCTGGGATCAACCTATCCAGTTCCCAAATCCAAAAGACTTCAAAATTGAAATGTTCTGGCCCTCGTGCCCAAAACTCCAAGCACAACACTCAATTCTCCCAATTTCTAGTCACCTCTTGAGTCCTAGGCTCATCCCTTACTATACACAACTCCTTCAGAGTAATTTTCCCCTTCCCTTTTGTCTCCTCTCCTTTCAAAAGAACCCCTTCCCCCCTTCAACGAGCTATGTTGCAAAGATTTTATGTTTCCATCACCTCTGCATCATATATATATATATTATATATATATATCCAAAAACAATGATCCCTGTAACTTTCCTTCCTTCAGATAAATAATCTCTTTTAGGCGATCACTGCCCTCATCAATTGGTCACCCTTCGAAAAATATCCATGTCACTTAATTTTCCATCCTTGAAATATCCACAACCACCCTTTGAAAATATCCATAATCATGAATCCACCCTGCTTATCTGGGATCAACCTATCCAGTTCCCAAATCCAGAAGACTTCAGAATTGAAATTTTCTGGCCCTCATGCCCAAAACTCCAAGAACAACACTCAATTCTCCCAATTTCCAATCACTTCTTGAGTCCTAGGCTCGTCCCTTACTATATACAACTCCTCCTTCAGAGTAATTTTCCCCTTCCCTTTTGTCTCCTCTCCTTTCAAAAGAACTGTCAAGTTTAGGTATGTTCTATGCTTAGAGCAATTTATTTCAATTTTCATAGTTAGCTCAATATATTTGCCAGATTAGTAATCACATCAGCGTTAAAGTAAACTGCAGATAGAACATAAATATAAATCACAAAAGACAAGCCAAGACAAGAGGACACAAGATGTGGCGCTACCTAGGGACAAACCCCAATGTGGGGAAACCCTTGATCAATTCATCTTATATGTTCTTCAATAGTTCAACAAAGAGAGAGAGAGAGAGAGAGAGAGAGAGAGTACATTTACAACAAAAGTCAACACATTGACTTTCTATATCTACATGAAATCAGTTGAAGACATGTTCCTTCAACTGATTCTCCAAGGAGACTCCACCTATCATAGTGCTGCATCTCGTCCACTTGGTGCACCTCACCGAGCTGCACCATCACTAATTTGTACTCAATGACTGATATGCTTCACTTCATCATCATTTGCACCTGTCACTGTGTTTCACCCAATCATACACTCAAGGCATACTCAATACATCATCATCATCATGCTGCAATACCTTGTTGCTACATCATGCTGCTGCAATACTTCTGTTGCTCCATCATGCTACAATACCTTGTTGCTACATCATGCTGCTGCAATACATGATTCTTCATGCTTACAGTTGACCCATGTATAAGCTTGCTGATCTGATGAGGGTACCTGAGACAGACCTATACTTCCTTCATAATCACTAAACAGTCCAAAAGAGCAGCTCTAAGAGACCCTTGCTATGATGCTATGGCCTATGGCCTAGCAAATAGCAACTCTGAAGTAAATGTCCTAGTTACATAAACATCATTAATGTAACAACATTAAGGAGCAGACTTCAACACTTTCTTTCACTGTATAACTGTGGCTTATCAAACAGTCCTTAAGGCATATGATAAACAACTTCTTTTATCACAGCAAACATGTTGTCCTTACAGGCTTATTCATGTAGTGATAAGACCCTTTCTTGCTATGGTTAAGGCCTTCCTTTTAACTACAGATTAAGGGCTAGATAAACAACAGCTAGGGAAGCAGATAAGGCAGCGGATTTAGGCCTTCTGTAGCTGCAGATTAAGGTCTCTTGACTGCGGATTAAGGGCTAGATAAACAACAGCTAGGGAAGCAGATAAGGTAGCAGATTTAGGCCTTCTGTAGTTGCAGATTAGGGCCTATATCCGCCGTGTATAGAACCTCCTCTTAAACTGTTGTTAGGGTACATAGGAGCCTCATCAAACAGCGGATTAGGGCTCCTAGATTGGGCTACGTAATAGTGCCTCTTGACTGTGTTAAAACTGCGGATTAAATCCCTTCCTTGGACAGTGTCTAACTCTCTTCCTTGACTGTGTGTGCATCTCTCCCTTGATTGCATTTAGGGCACTAGATTGTGACACTTGATTGGACTACAGTTAGAGCTGGTCAAGCCTTGCTCTTTACAACGAATACATACCTCCTTTTGGTGCCAATGAAACCCTCATTGACTGAGGCCTAGGAGTCTTCTTTCTCTATGGATATGACCCCTTCAGGACAACGTTAGGTTGCTTAGCATATAGGACTCTCCTTGAAGCGTAATGGGATCATCCTTCACTTTCTTGACAACATTCTCGAGTACCTCCATCCATGGCTGTGATTTGATCTTCCTTAGGGCATTAGGGCATTAGGGCATCATGAGGCTTCTTCCTTTTACAGCTGATTAGGGCATCATTAGGCTAGCGTATATCCTAGGGTACCCCTTCTAGATCTCATCTTCATCAAACCCAAAATAGCATGAAGAGAGCTCACAATAGTGAGTGTGTGTCAAATGACTTAAAGTCCTCTTCTATTTATACTAAAACGTAGAGCACAAGAGGGGGTTATTTGGTTGTTGGCCGACCTTGACGAATTGTCCCATAACACAAATAAATCCATATATCCATGAATACTTATTGGAATCGAATGATCTTTAGATCAATCCTACACCTCTCAATGAAAGGGATCCAAGAAAAATATCATCTTCCATTAATAAGATGACCCACATGGAGTTTGGCCATAGTTGCCAATTTTAACACTCCCTCTCAACTAGGGAGAACTCCATTTGCTGATCCATATGTCCAACTGTACTATCTCTACCATTAGTGCCCTGCACTGCTCTGCCCTGCTAAGCTTTACTTTGCCCTTCCTCTGCTCTACCCTGTTGAACCATGAAGAAGAAGAATTAATCGAGAATGTCTCATACCATTCTCTACTGACCCGAAGTCAATTTCATCTAAAGAGTGTGTCACATCACTCTTACTGACCCGAAGTCAGTTTTATTGATCCCAGATCAATATCATAAGAGAGTGTCTCAAACCACTCATATTGCTACCAGATCAGTTTCATTGATCCCAGATCAATGGAGGTCATCCTCGCACAGGGAGTACGATAGATACAACGATGCATCCATCGATAGTACTAATATGGTCCCTATCCTCATTTCCCTACTCATTGATCAGATGAGAGGTACTTCCCATGAGTCCCAAACTACATGGGTAGGATGCCTCGACAGGAGAACTAATCATCCTACCCACAGGAGAACAAATCATCCTGTCCAGTGGATGCCACAGAGAACTAATCATCCTATTCCATAGTCGCCACGGAGAACGAATCATCCTGGCCCGCAGGAGAACTAATCAGCCGGTTCATAGTGCACCACCAGGGGATTGTGAGTTGCCCTGTGGTCACATGTCACTCCAGTAAGTACCCCAAACCCCCCAGAGCTCAATGTATGCAACATGTAGCACCCTTTGCCAAAGGTCTCTCAACAACTCCAAGTCGTTGGGGAAAATCACAGATTTGATCTTTCCCGAGGCTTTGACAAAATGTCTGCGATCTGTACATCAATCTCAATGCAATGGAGCCTCCTCACTCATCGACTTACCATATCCCAGATAAGGCAATATCTGATGTCTATTTGCTGGAGCAATCATTGAATATGGCATTCCTCAATAATCAAATTCCCCCTCTGGTCGTCACAGAGAATCACAATGGTATTCATCATGTGTACAAACAACTCACTGAAGAGCTTTCACAACTAGGTAACTTCATACTCTTAGCTATGTATTCGGTCTCAGTGGTGCTTATAGCAACCGACTTCTACTTCCTGCTCATCCATGATAGCGAAGCAGAACCCAAAGAAAACCAACGCTGGGAAGTGCTCTAGTGATCCTCCACACTACCTGCCTAGTCAGCATTCGAATAATCATGCAACTTCATATTTCTGGCAATGTATCTCAATCCATGAGAGATTGTGCCTCGAAGATATCTCAGAAGATTCTTAACACCAATCTAGTGAGGCTCAACCAAATATGAGCTCACCATGCTAACTGCAAAACATATGTCCGGACAGAAGTTCACCAAGAACATCAATGCAAATGAGTTTATGGAACTCAGAGACATTTCCCAAATCTGGTCTGGCATTATCACCATATAACTTCTGAAAGTTAAGATCCTTGGGCTTGCAGTTTACCATCCCACATCCGAAATCCAACTCTCTCTTACTTCTGCAAGTGAGAGGGTCTGCACCTGTTTGAAATAAGTCGTCCTCAGAAGGTGCTGGTATGAGAGGTCTATCATCCACAACCTTCAAACAATGGTTTGGATTGGCTTCACTCTTAGTGAATCTTAGCTTCATCTAATTGCTATCAATCCTCTCATACTATGCCCGGGGAATTTTTCTTCAAGCCATAAAGGGCTTTCTTCCACCTACATACCTCAGATTCCTGATCATCAATCTCAAACCCCTTGGGTAGTTTCAAACCTGTGGACTTGCTACATGAGGGGAATGGTCCCCTTGTAAGATTTTCCTTTGGTACATCTTAGACATGTACTTTCATGCTCCTTTTGAATTCAAGCATCCCTGTCACCATCTGACACAGACCTTCGGTGCTATGTGTTAATGGACATGGTCCCCACAGGACTTCTTGCAGCTTGATACAACCTTGAACTCAAAAACATCTTTGAAAATTCTATTTTCAAACACGTACCTTTCCATTGATGAGTGCCACCTCGTAACCTTTGGCTTCCATTGCAGAAATGGACACCAGGTTCTTCCTGTGATCAGGTACATAAAAGAGATTCTGTAAATGAATCGAGTTACTAGAATTCAATTGATGAGTAACATTTCCTACACCCTTTCCAAGATAGGTGGAATCGATTCCAAGTATAATCCCACGATTGTTTCCATCTCTACCCAATTAGAGAGTGCACCCTTCTATCCAATGAAGTGCCTTGAAGCACTACAATCAATAAGCCAGATTCCCAAAGAATCTGAAGGAGAGGGCCAATGCAAGATAATGCTTTTTATCTTATTAGAAACAACATTTGATTGTTCATACCTGGAGTTCCTAGCTTTCTCTAAAGAGTCGGCCATTTCCTTGATGACCTGCATTACCTGTCATTCCTCTGATCATTGAAGATGTCCCTAGAATGATTGTTATCATCATCAAGTGATGTGTCCTTGCCATTCGGACACTCCTATGCATAATGGTTGAACATATTGCGACCATAGTTTTAAAACTCCGACTCCGACTCCGACTCGGCCGAGCAATGACTCCGACTCCGACTTCGAAACGGTAGTGACTCGGCCGACTCGTTTTCAATGACTCAGTCGTTGTAAAAAATACATTAAATATTTAGTTTTTTTATAAAAAAACATAATTTTGAAGATTTTAAACATAATTTTAAAGATTTTCATTCATGTTTCCAAACACAACATTATAATATAGATGGAGACAACATATGATCAAAGTAGGCTCATGAACCAATCCATTATATCAAAATGGTACCCAATGGCAATACATAGTCAACTGTCATACATGATCAAAGACTCAAAACAAAAAACACATAACCAAGGAGGCTAGAAATGGCCTCTACAAGACTACAACACAAGTAAACTGTGACGGTGGCCAGAGTCGCCAGACTCTAGTACTAGTACAAGAGTAGGTCTGCATTCACGTTAACACTATGACACCAATTTTCTTGTTTTTATGTCTTCCAATTGCAAGGTAGCCTTATAACACCTCCCTATGGATGATGCCCTTCGTAACTTGATATATGAACTACATCAAATGGGTATATCATCGAATTAAGAGGCGCTTTGTTGTTTCTGAACAGGCTTCGTTTGATATAGATAACACATTTTCTAGTTAGTTTTCCTATTTCTCCCCTTAAAAGTTATGATGTTGTGCATTCCCCACTTCTGTTCTCTAGAGTCCAAATATTCAATGATAACTCCCTGGTTTCAAGAATTGCTTCTGGGTTCTCCTTTCGACTTACTTTCTATTGGCTAGATATAACTCATTATTAGTGGAAAGTTGAATCATTAAATTGTCCAGCGAGGCTGTTTGTGTTGCTTGCAATTAAGTTGAACTTTTTATGGTTTTTATTGGCCACATGTGATCTGAGCACTACCATTACTTTGTCTTATAAAGAGCCATTTAAATCTTAAGTTGATAAGAAACCGAATTACTTGGATGTAAGGATGGATGATGTGAGTCTTTATTATTTAATCCTTTGTCATAGATAGAATAGTTTGTTGGAGAGTGAAACCAACATGTAAATGACCTTGCTGAATAATGCAAGCTTTCTCGAGAAAATACAGATATATGTTATTTTGACAAAGGGATCTAATATCATCAACAGAAGTTATTTCTATAAACAAGGTAGTGGTTTCAAATTTCAAAAAAACTAACTTGCAAGCAGACTTAATGGAGATTGGAACTATAACACTATTAATGTTTGACCCCACATTGACTCGGCCGTTTCATAGTGGAAACAGT
Organism: Pinus taeda; assembly: GCA_000404065.3. Lineage (NCBI taxonomy): Eukaryota > Viridiplantae > Streptophyta > Pinopsida > Pinales > Pinaceae > Pinus > Pinus taeda. The sequence goes on along the minus strand of APFE030328042.1, from coordinate 40,963 downwards.
CCGTTTTGGCCGAGTCATTCAATGACTCGGCCGAGTCATTGCTGACTCGGCCTTCCGAACCGAGTTAACCACCGTTTCACATGGGAGCCCATCGACCCAGATCAACCCGGCCGAGTCAATGTTGACTCGGCTGTTTCTTAAAAGAGTGATTGTGACCAATGCATCTACCTTTCCTTCCATCCTTAGATCCGGACTTTCATATTAGTGATCTTAAGGCCATCAGAAGCTTCCGCGGCGCCATTCTGATAATATTCTTTGCTTCGACTTCACCCTCGGTGAATTTGAAGAGGGATGAGGAACCCATTGATCCTTTTCTCCTTTCCCAACTATCTTCGATGATTGTTCTTTCACTCTTGCTTGGGCTTCTTCTTCACCTCAACTCTGATACCATGTTAACTATAGGTATGTTCTATGCTTAGAGCAATTTATTTCAATTTTCATAGTTAGCTCAATATCTTTTCCAGATTAGTAATCACATCAACATTAAAGTAAACTGCAGATAGAACATAAACATAAATCCCAGAAGACAAGCCAAGATAAGAGGACACAAGATGTGGCACTAGCCAGGGACAAACCCCAATGTGGGGAAACCCTTGATCAATTCTTCTTATATGTTCTTCAATAGTTCAACAAAGAGAGAGAGAGAGATAGTACATTTACAACAGAAGTCAACACATTGACTTTCTATATCTACATGAGATCAGTTGAAGACATGCTGCTTCAACTGATTCTCCGAGGTGACTCCTTCACCTATCATAGTGTTGCATCTCGTCCACTTGCTGCACCTCACCAAGTTGCACCATCACTGATCAGTACTCAATGACTGCTACGGTTCACTTCATCATCAGTTGCACCTATCACTGTGTTTAACCCAATCATACACTCAAGTCATACTCAATACATCATCATCATCATGCTGCAATACCTTGTTGCTACATCATGCTGCTGCAATACATGATTCTTTATGCTTAGAGCTAACCCATGTATAAGCTTGCTAATCTGATGAGGGTACCTGAGGCAGACCTATACTTCCTTCATAATCACTAAACAGTCCAAAAGAACAGCTCTAAGAGACCCTTGCTATGATGCTATGGCCTATGGCCTAGCACATAGCAACTCTGAAGTAAATGTCCTAGTTACATAAACATCATTAATGTAACAACATTAAGGAGGAGACTGCAACGCTTTCTTGCACTATATAATTGTGGCTTATCAAATAGTCCTTAAGGCATATGATAAACAACTTCTTTTATCACAGCAAACATGTTGTCCTTAAAGGCTTATTCATGTAGTGATAAGACCCTTTCTAGCTGTGGTTAAGGCCTTCCTTTTAACTGTGTAAGGTCTCTTGACTGCAGATTAGGGCTCCTAGATTGGGCTACATAATAGTGCCTCTTGACTGCGTTAAAACTATGGATTAAATCCCTTCCTTCGACATCGTATAACTCTCTTCCTTGACTGTGTGCATCTCTCCCTTGATTGCATTTAGGGCACCAGATTGTGACACTTGATTGGACTGCGGTTAGAGTGGGTCAAGCCTTTCTCTTTACAACGAATACTTACCTCTTTTTGGTGCCAATGAAAGCCTCATTGACTGCGGCCTAGGAGTCTTCTTTCTTTGCGGATATGACCCCTTCAAGACAGAGTTAGGTTGCTTAGCATATAGGTCTCTCCTTGAAGTGTAATGGGATCATCCTTCACCTTCTTGACAATGTTCTAGAGTATCTCCTTCCATGGTTGTGATTTGATCTTCCTTAGGGCATTAGGGCATCATGAGGCTTCTTCCTTTTACAGCTGATTAGGGCATCATTAGGCCAGCATATATCCTGGGTACTTCCTCTAGATCTCATCTTCATCAAACCCAAAACAGGATAAAGAGAGATCACAAGAGTGAGTGTGTGTCAAATGACCTAAAGTCCTCTTCTATTTATACTAAAATGTAGAGCACAAGAGGGGGTTATTTGGTTGTTGGCCGACCTTGACAAATTGTTCCATAACACAAATAAATTCATATCTCCAAGAATACTTATCGGAATCGGATGATCTTTAGATCAATCCTACACCTCTTGATGAGAGGGATCCAAGAAAAATATCAACTTCCATTAATAAGATGACCCACATGGAATTTGGCCCTAGTTGCCAATTTTAACAAGAATCTCTACCCCCCCCTTCAACGAGCTCTGTTGCGAAGATTTTATGTTTCTATCGCCTCTGCATCATAAAAAATATATATAGCCAAAAACAATGATCCTTGTAACTTTCCTTCCTTCATATAAATAATCTCTTTTAGGAGATCACTACCCTCATCAATTGGCCACCCTTCGAAAAATATCCATGTCTCTTAATTTTCCATCCTTAAAATATCCACGACCACCCTATGAAAATATCCATAATCATTAATACGTTTAATTTTTCATAACATATATACACCCTTACTTATATATACTTATTATGTATGTATATGCAAATAATATTCTTTAAATTATTTCAAGATATGGGACACATGAGATTGAACGAGGTAATATGAGAGGTTAACAATAGGCCCTTACTTTATTCCTATAATTGACTATTATTATGAGGTAGTTCACCCATTTAAATATTCATACTACCAACTGTAATTTCATTTAAATGATTTAGTTTAAAAGCTTCTTTTATTTAGTGTTTTTCTTAATATAATATTTAGAATATCCCTCAATGTGATTTAATATAGTTGTGTTATATATATTTACCAATATTTATAATCAACCTTAATTTTAGGTAAATAAAAATTATATTTATTTATAGTTTGAATTTATATAATTGAGATTATATTGAGATCAAAGTATCGTTTATTAGTTATGATGTAATGAGAAAATATGTGTAGTGATGAGTAATGATGTAACTCCTAAATGAAGGCATGTTGTATTATTGAATATTTATAATCAATTAGAGTGTATACTAGTGCAATGCATGAGATGCATGCATATGTAGCTATCATATGCATGCCTCGTATGCATGTTCATATTCTTATGCTCCCTATAATTCGAAGTGGGTCATTACATCCACATAAGAACAGGTAGTTGATATAAGGGAAGTATGAGTACTTCCGACACAGGCTTGGGCTTGTAGTGGGCTTTTCCTTGGTTGAAAGGGAGTGAGGGTGGACATCATATTCTCCACGTGTCATGTACTATGGCCAGGACTAACAGCTGTAAGCCTAGTAAAAGCATTGGTAGGGAGAATGGTGGACTGGATAAACATTTAGAATTTGTATTCTATGAGGATTTGTACTTTGATGTAATGTCCCTCCCTAAATTAATTTGTCCCAAAGCCTATTGTTCCTCAATCTTGACATTTTGGTGACCATGGGACCCTCGAAATTTTGGGGGGAAAATTAGGAGAAAAAGAAAGGTCGAAATACTTGGTTGGTGGAGTGTGGGGGCCACACACACAAGGAAAAATGCACTTTCTTAAGGAGAAATTCGAATAGCCAAGGAAGGGAGGTCGAAAAGCTAGATGGAGGGGCCTGTTGACCACTAGAGTAGCACCTGATGATTATATGAAGACTCCATGCCCAAGGATGATCCAGAGAATACTTGTACCATCAAATATCACTAGTCAACAAAGTTTTTTAACTCTACGTCTATTTTCTCATCATCTTTCTTGTACTTAGATTCCACATCTTGCGGGGAATTGTAATAAGTGATACTAGTAATGATGAGTTTTGAGTATATAACAAGCCTAGGATGTTGGGATTCGATCAACAAACAAGTACACCTTGAAGTGTTTCTTTTATCTGGTTCATTATCCTTTCTTTTTCAAAGGCGGATAATTTTTTGGGTTTTTTCACTCACTTTTTATCTCAAAGCCGAGGTGACAATTTGAAGGTTGAGCCCTTAATACATCTTAGTGTCTAAAGTCGATGTATATTACCATACTAGATCATACCAAAAATTTCATGGAATTTGGTTAGGTCTAGGTAGTCATTTTTAAATTTTTTAGATTTTTCGCATTGTAGAAATTGCAATAAAAATTGTATTTGTAAAGTAATAAGTGATGTCTATAGAAGTTGTATGGAGTATGAGTAATGAAATTTGCACCTCTCACCCTCCACTTTCTACTATGACACACTTTGAGGGGTTAAAAATGTGTTTTAAACCTTCAAAACCCACTTTTACTAAATTTAGTGGGAAATCTAACGATTAATTAAGCCAAGAATTAAAAAAATGGAGAAAAATAAATATCCACACATGCTAAATGTTGTGGAAATGAGGTGGAAAATTATGGAGGAGTTAAAGTGAAGTCTCAAGGTGATGTGGACTCCTAAATTCAAAGAAAGCACATGTGCTCAAATAAAATCAAATTTATGGCACTAAATGAGAAAACTGCTTACTTCGAAATTCGAATTTCTGAAGTTAATTCACATTTGGGAGGATTTGGGAGAATATTTGGTGGAGATTTTTGGGGGAAATTGTCCCCACATGGGTTACCACTCATATACACTTGTCAATCCATCATAAAATTTGAATTTGGCACAGAAGGGAAGAAGAAAATGATGTCCACTTGCCAGATATTCGATTTTTACACTTGGCATTGGAACGCCATTCAACAAATTCAAATTTTTCTTTGGGATTGTCACTTCATGCCACTTGTTTAATCACTTCTACATTGGGATTGACTCTCATAGTTTTATATAATAAAGCCTTGATCTCTCATTTGTATCAATTGAAAACAAGCTATTGTGCTTGGGGAATCGTTGCTCTTATGTACACTTATGTTCTATTGCAATAAAAGATTTTGGGGTTTTACATATGAGGTGTTTTTCTTCTTGAGCAACGTAATATCTTGATCATTGTGTTTCATTTTCTACTTATGCTATTGTGTTCATTAATTTCCATTATGCTTTTAGAGATTTGTTAATGTGCAGCTAATCTCACATTGGTATTTGGTTTTGAGAGTTTTCTCTAGATAAAGTTTTTGTTGATTTTCCAATAAATCTCTAAGATATCTTTATCATTGTATTTCTTTAAACCTATATGGATCTAATGTTTATTTTAAGTTGTGTAGACACATCTTTTCGATCAAGTCTCAAACATGAGGGGAAATTCTTGGAAGAATCATTCCACTCTTGAGCAAGTTCATTTAAGAACCCACATTTTTCATCTTCCAAGGCCTCATCTCACGATTTTGTGTTGCAGGGATCCTTGGGTTTTAGCTTGTGTTTCAAAATCCAATTTCAATTAAAATTGTTTGTCTCAATTTTTTGTGCTAATAACGATTTTATTTCGCTATTGAAGAGCATATTGAAAATTAGGCAAGAATTGGAGTTTTGCTCCAATTCCTTAGTCTAAATTTTTTAAAATATTTGTAGAATATATTTGCTAACTTTTTTCTTTGTTTTAAACTAAGTTTGAGTGTGTGTTTTGCAGAAAATTCAGATCTATTTATGGATATGTGTATGCAATCTTGTGTTTAAGAAAATTCCTATCATCTACATAACTTTTGCAAATTTACTTGCATAACATAGTAGGCATATTAAATTAGTTGCATTTTACAAGCTTCCAAAGCCTCATTCAAAATTAACTTCCAACTTAAGTTGGTTGTATAGACATTTAGGGACCCTCTACCTCTATTGACTCCTCATTGTGAGATCTGAATTTTCGGGAGAGGGTGAGGTTTGAGGATTGAAGCTTAATTGAAATCTTGCTTATTAGAGTTTAACTAAAAAAATAAACCAAGAGCAAATCTACATCACAACTTAACTTTAGTTGCAGACATAATTCTCGTATTTATACTATCTTGGATTTATTTGAGTCTTATATGCAAATATCATTTTTATTTCAAGAAGCATTTATTTTATTATGCAAGTATTGTGAATTCTTTTATTTTTGCAACTATTAGCTTTTCTTGTACTTGGAATATTCTCAGTGGTGCAACACTATTTCAAGCTACTTCATGTATTTGCTACTTTGATGATTATTATGCTCATGAGTAATTGATGTGTCTTGTTATCTCGGGCATTCTCTTCCAAAGTATTATTTCCTTTATAGTTGCAATTAGTGTTCATATGCTTATTCTAGTATAACATTTAAATTGTCTATCATTGTATTTTGATTTCATTTTTTGAGCAAGCTATTGTTATGTACTTGAAGGCATCGGCCCATACTCTGAATATATCATTCAAATTTGCACGTTTATTCATATGCTAGCTTAATTCTTGGAAACAAGTTAATTTTGAGAAGTAATCCAAATTAACTTTCCTCCTAGAACCTCATATCATTTTTAACTTAAATTTCATTAGGGAACACCCCCGTTAGCTAAACTAGGAGATAGCTTAAATGGAGAAAGAGGGGATTTAGTGTGACAACCCCTACCACCAACCACATCTTGTGGGGTTGAAGGCTTTTATCACTAACTTGTAGGTAGATGTAGGCGGCAGGGTCAACAGGGCCCACGTGGGGAAAAGAAGCTCACTAATTATAAATAGGAGGAGCTCAACCTCATTTGCGGTCATTTGTCAATTGAGCTAACTCTTGTTGCTCGAACTGCTTAGTCGAGTCACTTGTTGTTTAGCACCAAGTTTTCCAAGCAGAGAACTCACCCTTTCTTCGGAGGACTTCCAGTGCCACCCTAGGGAGGTTAAATCATACCACTTTGGAGGAAAACCGAAGGGATTTCAGAACCTATCTTTCAGTCTTTTCTCAGCTAGTGCGTGTTCCAGGAGAACGCAAGAAGGGAGCACGTAGAGGTCATTTTAGGGATCTTTCAAATAGCACCTGCCGAGAGCATTTTTGGCATTGGAGTTTCAGTGGGATATTAGTATTTTGGAGGAGTTTCAGAGCAGGAGATTGTTGCTTGTGGGCAACACAATTTGCAGTTACTTGGGCCAATGCAAAAGCCTCTCACTCGGCACACGTGGGAGCTTGAGGTACGAGTTGGGGAGCTGGAGATTGTCGGGGGAAATAAAGAGAACCTTGGGGAAGAATATCTCATCCTTTTGGTGTGATTTGGGGAGCTTTTTCTATGTGTTACAAGTAGGTTGTATTTTCCAGCAACTAGAGGAGGACATGGTTTTTGGGGGTTGAATTTCGGGGGTCAAAACTAGACCAAACCCTTTCTAGGTTTTGGTGGGTTTTTGGGGAGGAGCTTGAGATTGATTTTGCATCATTTTTTGAGCACTAGAGGTGGGGTTTCTAGCAGTTTCTTTCCAGTAGACAGTGCAGGTTTCTCGTGCAGTGTGGGGCATCATTGGAGCAGCTGATTCTAGCACTTGGGCTTGTTGTTTTATCACCTGGGATTTGTCACGCTTGCCATTGAGGCAAACCCGAGTGCACTCCTTCCACACTATTGTACTTTGCCTCAACTGATTAATAAAATGGCTTAGCTGGCTCTTATTTCTAGAGTTTACATGGATGTTCGCTGAATGTTTGAAATTTTCGATGCTACATTCGTTATTTGCTTTGCATGTCACCGTTTTTCCTAATTAGGAACATTAAGTGGTATCAGAGCTCAAATCTTGGCTCATTCGTGGGGGAAATTTCCTATGAATGAGGAGGATAGGCAGAGTGTGACCTACAAGAGGCGGAGGCACAAGAGCATGCAAAGAGAGTTGGAGATTACCCCTGATACAGAAGCACGTGGGAAAGCAATAATTGTAGCCGAGAAGGGTGAAGCCAAGGAGTAAGGAAGAAGCAGCATTCAATAAACTCTTGAAGGCCTTGAATGATTTGGCTAAGGGATGGAAACAGATGTTGGAGGAGATCAAACAACAGAATAGAGACAAGAGCCTTCATCGTGAGTTCTTGTTTGGAGAGACTTCAGGGGCATCAAAGCAATATGATCACCCTTCACCAATCACCCACCCACCAGCTTTCAGTGGGCCATCTAGAACCATGTTGCCTAGTTTCCTACCCTTAACACCTAGTGAGCATGGAGGACCAAATGACTAAATGCCCATGAGGAATTTCTTCAGAGAGTGGCAATCCATGGGGGGAGATTTCAAAGTGGCCCTATCATTCTGTAATGACCCATCTATAATACAAAGAACACAAACATAAATAGCAGGTATACGGTACATGCATATGATAGCTACATATGCATGTGTTGCATACACCGCACTAGTATTTTTATACTAAATTGATTATAAGTGCTATATATATATAATATGCTCCAGAATATTCATAAAAAGCATATTAATAAAATAAATTAAAGATTTAGTATTAATATCAATAATTAATTAATATAAAGTTCTAACTTTATATTAAATCAAATATAATAAACTTTATATTATAATAAACTTTATATTAAATCAAAAATAATAAACTTTATATTTATAAATAAACTTTATATTAAAACAATATAAATCAAACAAAAGTATAGATATAAACATCATAAAGGACATGTAAACATTATGAAGTTAATGATACCTATGGTCATCCTAAAAAGTTATAAATACCTTATGATCTAAGAAAACAGGGGATTTTTCATTTCACCACCTGTAATGGATCGTGACTCATGTTCATAAAAGATCGTTGTCACCACGAGGGAAAACGGTGGAATCGTTGGTGAACAGGGCGGTCGCCGCCACAGAGAGCTACATATAGGGGTAGGCGGAGTTTTAGAAGGGGGAACATCGGAGGAAAAACCAGGAGGAGGAATTCAGAAGGGAAGAACATCGGCCATTGGAGGAGCGCTTAAGTATTCTGAGGTTCTGGGCACGGGGGACAGTGAGCTTCTGTTGAGAAGCTTACTGGATTGAGCAGCAAGGCTCTGCTCAGTCTGGTTGGGTGGAATTGGTCTCCCAGTAATTGGAGCAACGTAGCCATGGACATCTTCAGGTAGCAGTTCAGGTAGGTACATACTTCAAATCCTTTACTGTTTCTGTATTTAAGTTTTTTCGGTTATTACAAGTTTTTCGGTTATTACACATTCAGAGACTATTTCTAGCTCATACAGAATGAGAAGAGTAGGTACAATGGGGGCCGAGTATACAGAACTCAAAATTGTAGCGCACCATCGGAAGAATGTACTTCCCCACATATGATGATTCTGCCAAGAGTACAACTTGAGCTTGGGTGGAGAAGTTAAATACTTATTTCCAGCTCAATCGGATGATGGAGATGGAAACCATAAAATTGGCTACCTTGCACTTGGAGGGGGAAGCACGCGAGTGGTGGTTTCATGGCTTGTCCACATTGGGGCATGCCAATGTGACCTCTTATGAGGACTTCACTCGGAGAGTTGTGGAGCGTTTTAATAGGAAGTACCCAGAGGCCCACTTCAAAGAGTTGACCTAGCTTAGACAGACTGGCCCACCCTGAGCATTACATATCAGAGTTTTTGAGGGTTTCAGTTATGGTGCAAGATGTATTTGACGCTAAGAGGGTGTACACATTCATAGAGGGGTTACTTGAGCCTTTGTGTGGACTGGTGAAGTCACGCAGGCCCTCTACCTTGTAAGAGGCGGTGACTTGTGCTAGAGATTTGCAGGGGGAAATCCCCAAGACCAGGGCACCCATTCCATCATAGGTTCCCTACACACAGAAGGGAGGTGACACTAGACCCCCACCACAGCGAGCAACACAGGGGTGTGGGCAATTAGATGAGGAGGCCAAGAGAGACCTCTGAAGGAGGAAATTATGTTTTACTTGTTGGGAGCCATTGGCACCAAGCCACCTGTGCACAAGGGGCAAGGACCACTATATTGAGGTCTTCTCGGATAGTGATCAGGAGGATCATGCAGAGTTGGAGTTTGGTGGGGGAGATAGCAAGGGTCAGGTTGACAGAGGACCAACACCACCACCACCACTTGGGGGAGCACCTTTCACACCATCTGGGGGAGTCCTCGCTTCTTTGCGTGAAATTCCCAATTTTTTGACTCTGAGGATATGAGGCACGGTACAGAGACAACATGTCTCCGTTTTTGTAGACAGTGGGGCCACCCACAATTTTGTTGATGCCCAAATGGTTCAAAGGCAGGGCATCACTACAGAGGAGTTCAAGGGGTTCTTAGTTCTGGTGCCAGGGGACAAGACTATGCACTGCACCTGATATGTTCCTGCCTTAACAGTGACCATGGGGAACTACTCAGTGACAGATCATTTCCTCATTATGGATGTGTCGAACACCAACGTGGTGATGGATGACCAATGGCTCTACTCCCTTGGCCAAGTCACCCCTAATTGGAGGAAACTAGAGATGGAGTTCACAGGGCTAGATGTTAAGTTGGTAGTTCTTTCAGGCATGCATTCATACCCTCCACAGACAGTTTCAGGGCATAGGATGGAAGCTAACTTGAGGCATGGGGACATAGCATGGGCAGTGGAGCTGAGATTTTCTGAGGTTGGGGGATAGCCCAAGTCACCTCACCCAGACATACAGACCATTTTGGACAAATACCCGGTAGTGTTTGAGGGAATACCACCAAGGCAGCCAACTGACAGGGGTTTTGAGCAACAATTGGGTTGGAGCCTAGGGTGCAAACAGTGATCACGACTCCTTATAGGCATCCTAAGGCCTACAAGGACGAGAGAGAGCGTGTTATCAAGGAGTTGCTAGCATTGGGGCACATTAGGCCGAGTTCTAGCCCCTTCTCTTCATTAGTAGTTCTGGTGAAGGAGGATGGAACTTTGCACATGTGCATTGATTACAGGGCGCTCAACAAGAAGACCTTGAAGAACAGATACCCCATCCTGCGAATTGATGCGCTGATGGATGAGCTTAGAGGAGACAAGTACTTCTCTAAGATAGATTTGCGCTCCGGGTACCACTAGATTAGGGTGAGGGATCAGGACATCCCCAAGATGGCCTTCAAGTGCCACTATGGGCACTTTGATTTTTTGGTCATGCCCTTTGGGCTGACCAACACACCTACCACGTTCCAATCATGCATGAACCATATATTCCGTGGGCAGTTGCAAAAGTTTGTGTTGGTGTTCTTCGATGATATCTTGATTTAAAGCCAAACATGGGAGGAGCATTTGCATCACTTGGACATGGTGTTGCATATTTTGGAGGAGCAACAACTCTACGCCAAGTTGTCGAAGTGTGAGTTTGGGTTGACAAAGATGCTCTACTTGGGACACATCATTGGCGCAAATGAAGTGAGGGTGCACAGGGAGAAGATCAGGGCCATCCTGGATTGGCCTGGCCCCAAAATGTGACTGAGCTAAGGGGATTCATAGGTATATGCACTTACTACAGGAAGTTCGTAAAGGGCTTCTCACAGCTAGCAGCTCCCCTCACATATCTGACGGAGAAGGGGTCTTTTACATGGACAGACAAGGCACAATCAGCATTTGATCGCCTCAAGGAGGTGATGAGCAGTTGCCCAGTTTTGGCACTTCTGGATTTTACATAGCCATTCACATTGGAGTGCAATGCATCAGGAGAGGGAGCTGACGTAGTATTATCACAAGAAAGACACTCAATTGCTTTTGAGAGTCGGAAACTCCTTCCACACGAGAGGTCGTACTCTATCTACGACGAGATGTTAGCCATCATGCATGCATTGGCCAAATTCCGGCAATACCTAGTGGGCAACAGATTTCAGGTGAACACTAACCACAATAGTCTTCTCAATTTTATGGGGCAGTAGGGCCTTAGTGACAGGCAGCAAACGTGGGTCATCAAGGTGCAAGCCTACAACTTTGACATTGAGTATGTCAAGGGAAAGCACAACATAGTAGCAAATGCATTATCCACGAGGCCTGCAACACTTTCACTCATGAGCATTTGCCATAATTGGAAGGCACAATTGTTGTTCGAGTACTCCAAGGACCGAAAGGCATGTGAGATTTTGGAGGGCATTCACGCCAATGAGCGCTATAGAGTGATGGCTGAGGTCATTTACTACAAGGGGCGTATATCCTTGCTATCAGTTTCACAACTGAAGGATAGGATTTTCCATACAGCTCATGACTCCCCACTATCGGGACACCAGGGGTTCCAAAAGACATACATGACAATCAGAGAATGCTTCACATGGAAAGGCCTCAAGGGGGACGTATTGAGATATGTGCAGGAGTGTGAGGCTTGTCAAAGGAACAAGGGGGAGTGGACCCAACCAGCTGGGTTGTTGCAACCACTTCCCATTCCTGAGGGGAAATGGGAGACTATCTCCATGGACTTCATCATAGGGCTCCCTATCGTGCAGGGCAGAGATTGTATTTACGTGGTGGTGGATCGATTGACCAAATTCAACCACTTCTTCGCCATCCCGACATGATACTCAGCGTCACAAGTGGCCAAGTTGTTCTTCAGGGAGGTCTTTCGCTTGCATGGGCTTCCTAAGACCATAGTCAGCAACAAGGACAACCGGTTCAAGGAGGCATTTTAGCAGGAGCTCTTCAGGTTGGTGGGTACTGAGCTCACCCCCAGCACTTAGTTACCACCCACAAACCGACGGCCAAACGGAGGGGGTCAACAGATGGTTGGAGGGCTACCTCTAGAACTATGTGACCAGGCAGCAGAGCGCATGGATTGGGTGATTACATCTAGGCGAGTATTGCTACAACACCACCCACCACATGTCCATTGGTATGTCACCTTTTCGTGCCTTATATGCTTATGATGCTTTGTCTTTTGTTGACATTGATTTTGGAGATGGTCGGGCCCCAAAGGCCAAAGCTTGGATCCGAGAGAGCCAAGATATTCTCAAGGCTCTCAAGGATAATTTGTTGATAGCCCAGAATCAAAAAAAGATGTATGCAGATCAGCACAAGATTGAGAGGCAGTTTGAAGAAGGGGACTTTGTTTTTCTGAGGCTACAGCCATATCGCCAGTCTATGCTGAAGCAAAAGGGGGTTGAGAAGCTACATCAAGGATTCTATGGGTCGTATAGGGTGACAAGGATAGTTGGGGAGGTGACCTATGAGTTGAGGCTCCCACCAGAGAGCATGATTCACATTGTTTTTCATGACTCATGCCTCAAGAAGGTATTGGGGCAACAGGCGATAGCAACTACAGAGTTGCCTCCACTGGATGATGAAGGACATCTAGTTCTGGAACTGGAGGCTGTCTTGGAGACCAAGGAAAGGAAGTTGAGGAGCAAAACTATTAGGGAGTATTTAGTACATTGGCTGAGGATGCCACCTGGGAGGGTGAACACATACTTGAGCATCCAGCGCTGAAATTGCTTGGGGACAAGCAACATTTGGGAAGGGAGGACTGTAATGTCCCTTCCTAAATTAATTTGTCCCAAATTTTATTGATCCACAATTTTGACATTTTTGGTAACCATGGGACCCACAAAATTTTGGGGGAAAAACTTAGGAGAAAAAGGAAGACCGAAATACTTCGTTGATGGAGCGTGGGGGCAACACAACAAGGAAAAATGCACTTGCTTAAGGATAAATTCAAATAGCCAAGGAAGAGAGGTTGAAAAGCTAAATGGAGTGGCCCACATGGGAAAAGGAAGCTCACTAATTATAAATAGGAGTTCAGCCTCATTTGGGGCCTTTTGTCAATTGAACTCACTCTTGTTGCTCGAGCCGCTTAGTCAGGTCACTCGCTGTTTAGCACCGAGTTTGCCAAGTGGAGAACTCACCCTTTCTTCGGGGGACTTCGAGTGCCACCCTAGGGAGGTTAAATTGTACCACTTTCGAGGAGAGATGGAGGGATTTTAGAGCCTATCTTTCAGTCTTTTTTCTCAGCTAGTGCATGTTCCAAGAGGAAGAAGGAAGGTAGCACGTAGACATCATTTTAGGGGTCTTCTAGGTAGCACCAACCGAGAGGATTTTTGGCATTGAAGCTTCAATGGAATATGAGTATTTTGTAGGAGTTTCAGAGCAGGAGATTGTTGCTTGTGGGCAACACAATTTGCAACTACCTGGGCCAGCGCAGAAGCCTTGCACTCGGTACCCATAGGAGCTTGAGGAACGAATTGGGGAGCAATTTATTGTCGAGGGAAATAAGGAGAACCTTGGGGAAGAATATCTCAACCTTTTGGTGTGATTTGGGGAGCTTTTTCTATGAATTACAGGCAGGCTGCATTTTCCAACAGTTGGAGAAGGATGTGGTATTTGGGGCCAAATTTCGAGGGTTAAAACTAGGTCAAACCCTTTCTGTGTTTTGGTGTGTCTTTGCAAAGGAGCTTGAAATTAATTTTGCGGAATTTTCTAAGCACTGGAGGTGGGGTTTCCAGCAGTTTCTTTCCAGCAGACTGTAGCTTTCTGGGGCAGTGCAGGGCATCATTGGAGCAACTGATTCTAGCACTTGGACTTGTTGTTTTATCACCTGGGCTTTGTCATGCTTGCAATTGAGGCAAGCATGGGTGCACTCCTTCCACACTATTGTAATTTTGCCCAATTGATTAATAAAATAGCTCAGATGGTTCCTATTTCTGGAGTTTACATGGGTGTTTGCTTAATGTTTGAAATTTCTGGTGTTGCATTTGTTATTTGCTTTGCATATCACTATTTTTCCTAATTAGAAACATTACATTTGACCAAGACTAATCGCCATAAGTCAAGTACAATGATCCAAGATAAGAATAGTCTTGAGGACCGATATTTCTCAGAGCCAAATATTGTGACAACAGATAAGGAAATAGAACTGTGAGGACATACCCAGTGAACATCTAGATAGGGTATTTTCCTAGAGAGGTGGTGGTGTCCAAATTTATGCCTCCCAGCATTGTGCTTTGATCTCGTGGAGAGATAAAGCTTGTTAGTCAAGCCCTTGCTATTTTGACAATGCTAGCTATGATGATGCAAAATCATCATTGATTTATCAACACAGATCCTTTCTTATATGAATATTTCAACTTGAGATTATCTTGTTGAGTCATTACGAATACCTCCCTAGTTGAGAGGGAGTGTTGAAATGTAACTAGTGCAGGTCTTCATAATGTAATAAAATGTAATTGACATATTTATTATCATTATTATTATTATTATTGGTCAAAGCATGTCCTTCGTGCTTATTAGAGTCAAAAGAGTAGAAAATAATTGATTACGAGTCAAAAGAAATGTATTCCAGTCAAGTCCCATTTGGACTTTTGTAAGAAAAAAAAAAATTGAGTCAAATAGTGAACACAAGACCAAGTCGGCCTGTGTGGAAGCCATATGACCCTCCTGGACAACTATAAATACAAGTCAAATCGACCTCTTGGAAGTTCACTCACTCATCACACAACATTGATTTTTGTGCCAAAAGAAGATAAATCAACCGAAGTCAAAGGAGCGAAAGACAACAAGTTTTTCTGCCCTAATTCTGCTCACACATGCGAATTTTTTTGAGACAATTTTTGTGCTACTGCAAGCCCAAAATTTCAGGAGTTGACCAGATTTTAGAGATTTGACCAGCATTGATTTTTGTTGACTTTTTTGTTGGAGGATACTTGGAGGAGGGTTGACTTAGATCTTTTTAGCAGTGTTGGTCATGGGTCTTGGATATCTCACTTTGATTTGTTTCTATAACAGAAGAATTTATGGGTTTTCCCCTTCTGGGATTTTGCCCTAGCTTGGAGCCTAATTTCTCGTGTTCTTTATCTCTTTGTGATCTTTATCTTTTGGTAACTGCTTGATGAAGAGAACATAAAATTTAGTGAGAAGCCAACAAACATTCACAAGTAATTATCAAGCTAAGAGAAATCATCATTATCTTCCAACACTTGCTTTCTCAACAGTATGTCAGTGAGGGATCGATGACATAACTTTGCATGGCTTAGAGTTGCACGTAGAGGCGGGCACACGCACTAACCAAATGGCCGGAGCTACAAGACGACATTGGAATGAGCATGCATGACACATGGGATGGAATGAGTGGGGATCGACCAGGGAATGTTTAGCAAAGAGTTGGCTAACACAAGAAGTCAACTTTAGAGGCAAAGGGGCACATTCCTTCTCATGCACCCTGGTGCTACCCATATATATACAACATAATTCCGATGAGGAGGAACAACCAAGAGAAGTAAGAAAGCTCAGTGGAAGCGAACAAGTTTGATTCAGGAAGCAAAACGGAATGAAGTATGGTGACTTGGGCAAATCTACAACGTAGACAATAAGAACTGAAATATTGGTAATTATAGTTGAGAAAGTGGAAATTTGGTGATCTTCCTAACATAATTGAAATTTGGTGATTCTGATTGCAGTGCCGAAATTTGGTGATTTTGGTTGCAACACCAAAATTTGGTGATTCTAGTTGCAGAACTGAAATTTGGTGATTATGGTCACAAAGCCAAAAATTGGGTGATTTTGGTTGCAAAACCGAATTTTGGTGATTATGCTCACAGAACAAAAATTTGGCGATTCTGGTTGCATAACCGAAATTTGGTGATTTTACATTACAAAAGGAGGGATTTGTGTTGGAGGGACAAAGACTACCATGAATTTTGGTAATTTCACCTATGTAATAAAAATTAAGGCTTGAGAGTTGTGTTACATAAAAATTGAGTACATTTGTGAAACTGTGTTGATTTATCGAATTTGTGGTTGATCTGAATTGGATCATTATATTGTTTTCCATCATCTCGATGCTTTCGGAGTGGAAAAACTGGAGGAATCAGCTCATAGGACCATTTTTACCGGCAAGATCCAGTTCGGAAAATGGGGTCTAAAACCTTCTAAGAGTGTTTTGAGTCATCAAACAACAAAGACGTTTCCAACAACACAAGAGTCGCATCAATCGAAGTTTGTATGCAAAAGTTATGCCACTCAAAAGTTTACCTTCCTATTTTCACCACCATAATTCGAAAGGATGCCACGTCAACCCCCATTATTCATGAAAATGGGGCTAGCCACATTATTATGATGAAGAATAATCTAGAAGAGTCTATATTGTAACTTTGGTTAAGAGTTGAAGTAGTCAAACCTGACAACTAGTAGGCTATCGAGCCGTGTTATAACTAGGACACTAGGAGGAAAAGGGGTTCCAATCTTTCAAGTGCATTTGTTCCATAGCTGAGCAAAAATAGCTAAGAGGGATAGGAGATAGAGCACACAGACAGCATTTGTGCATTGTAGTAGCCCATGGGCCACAGACCATACTTCTTTGTACTCGCAACCATATTTCCATTTAGAGAAAGAGCGTAGGGACCTCACCTTCCAGCTAGGTTTTTCTCCCAAAAGGGATTCCCAGGTCATATTGTGTGTCAAGTGTGTTTGTGAACTTTGATTTCACCATTCTCAATTTTTTGCATAATTTTAATTTGCATGCATACGTTATTAACAGTAATCTGCAGATCTATAAATCTAAAGAGAGATAAAAGTAAAACTCTAATAGTGTAGATTTTGGATTTTTAAATATAATTTTATCAACTTTGTTATCACAAACTATCTAGTGGGGTATCCATAACAGTTTATGAATCATGTTGGTATCAGAGCAAGTTTCTTTGAGTATATTATGGAGATTTGCAGGGGATTTAGATTGGTTGGGCCAAAAGTCATAAAACCCTAATCATGGCTAACAAATCTATGAATAACCCTCATGATCCTACAGAGGAGAGGTTTTCATGGCTAGAACAAGTTGTGGATATAAATTGTAATGTAAATCTCCTTTTGACAACCTTGGAAAATAAGCTTGGGATATTCAGAGAAGATGGGGGTTCTAATGCAGAGGACAAATTAGAGGGGCAATTAAGAGATCAAGAAGAAACGAAGAACCAACCAAAGAAAGAATCTAAAAAAGATCAACCCGGTTCAAGTGTCATAAATCATTCATAGCCCCTGTTACCCACCACTTTGTGGGTGATATCCCCAGGAGAAAGTTTTCTCCATGATAAGCCTCAATCGGCAGCGCCCCTTGATGCCTCTTACTAACTCTTTGTGCCATTTCTTTGTCACCTGAGCCAGCCATGTGGTCCCTCATCCCCCTGTATTCATCATATGTTTGAAGGCGGGCCTCCCGAATCTAAAGGTATGGCTTGTAATTTGGTAATTAAGTATTGGGTTTTCTTATCATGGATACTTCTGGGTATGGATTGATAGGGGGATTTGGCGGAAAGAGTGGGCTTAGTTTGTGCTCCTATCCCCTTTATCTCTTTTGGTTGCTACCCTTAGATCTTAGTCCCGTGGGATCTCCTTTATTGACCATCTAGTTCTACAGTGGTACTACTTGGGAAACCCCGACTTTGGGTGTGTGGTCACGCTCCTTTATCCACACATATTACTCCCGTTCCACTCACTATACCCCCATTCATCTTTTCTCCTACCTGGGTCCACATTCCCATTCTGGGTCCACATAGGGCTAGCCTCCCTATCCCCTTGCCCCCACCTTGGGTCAGGCCTAGAATGATGCCCCGGAGGTTGAAGCAATTAAAAGAAAAGGTGAAAAGCATAAATGGCCACATGTAACAGGAAATTCTGCCATACAATTCAAAATATGGTCAGGACAAAAATAATTAGCACGTGGGCAAAAGCCGTTACATAAGCTCTACCCCAATCATTGGCCATCACCTTGGATCCATAGGCCCTAGACGAGCCTCCTCTATCATTCAGGAACCCATGATTGTCCCAACCCCTAGAGGGCAATAAAACACCCTATCTAAAAGGGGGTAATCACATCTATATCTTACACATCATGCTCTTGTCCTTTGAGCCCCGAGCAGTCAATTAAAGAAAATTCATACAAGGCAAAACGTATATGAAGAAGGGTGGAAAAATCAAGGTCATGGCACCTCATGTACCACGATTGCTCCCTCTTATACATTATATACCCAGGTGTGAGCTTCCCCTTATCTAGCTACCCCTAGGCCTCACTATCTGGCCTAGGATTGCTCCTCTCATTCCCTATTTCATTCCACTTATTTGTCACTTGCCACCCCCATTAGAGGGATGTACCTTGGACATATTATCCCCTTTAAGGGCTGAAACCAACTAGTAAGGTACATGGCTAACCCCCTTTGGAGCTTGGACACACTAGCATATGCCAAAGCCCACTACGGAAGGGCATGCCATTATGAAGTGCCCACGTTGTTATCCATGATTTGTAAGCTTTTTAATCAATTATTTTAATGACTAGTTGCACTGGAAACCTAGGGGACACATTGGATCTTATGCAGGATTACAGATGGTTTCCATTTGGGTTTGGTTTCCCTATATGGCATCCTAACCCCACAGGTCTACATTGGGACATGTAGGGTGTGCATAGAGATCCATGTGTCTCGACAACAACAGACAACACTCCACGGACCTTCATGGATGCTCAGAGATTACTAGCGATCCACTTTTGGGATGATGATGATATGCTTGGTACATTATGCCCAACAGCCCCCCACACTCTTGATAGGTGTCCCAGGACTTGTACGAGGTCATGCAACATTCATTCCACCATTTTGACCCTTACAAAGGATCTGTGATTCATATGGAGACCCATGGGGTCATCTATGTGCCCTCATACTCAATGGGAGCACCACAGATCTACTACTTGGAGAACAAGGGGCTACCCCCTTGTGCATTTCAGGATATTATTGAGCCTTTAGAGGGCCCTACAACATGCACATGTTATTATTTGGCCCCTTATGAGGCTTATTTTTACACTTACGAGCTAGTTTGGTGGGCTTGTCACTAAGAGGGGTTTTATTTACACATTATTTTATCATTAGGGCCTAATGTAGGCGCATAAGCTAATTCGAACTCCTTAGGAGGCTATATATTGATGTTAGATACACTCATTTGTATCATCACTTGAGTTAGGATCTCTCTAATCATAGAGAATTTTTGCAATTTTTCTGTGGTGGATATTTTTGGAGATAGATGAATTTTGACGTATGGATTTGGGTTATTTCTCGTCTTAGAGCTTTATTGAGGAAACGAAATACTGGTTGGATATACTCTATAACGTTGCAAGTAAATTTTGAAGCTATTATCCTTGTTGTTGCATACTGCTAAAATTATGGCTAGTTGTTGCATTAACAAAATGTGGAATTGAGCATGTTTTAGCTAATTTGATTTATGTGCCAATGTTATATGAATGAAATGTCCTAGAGATTTAATTATCTCGAGAACCTTGCATCACTTGCTTTGAAGTATAAATGCTTGAAGGTCACTTTTCTTTTCTTTCTCTGAACCTTGGACAAAGTTAACTTTCTGGGCCTCCTTGATCAAGAAACCAAGTTCTTACTCATCATTATCCTTGACTCCATATCCCCAAGTGAACTAGGCACCGATCCCTCAAAGATCATTTCAACCCTCTTTCAACCATTTCACCCCTTTTCCCAAAGTCTAACCCCATTAGGTCTCCTAGGGCATCAATTTCTCGAGTATTTACCCAAGAAAAAAAATCGAACTCCTATAGGCTACTGCATTGGTGGGTTCCCTCCCTCTCCTCCAAATTTGAGGCAATTCTAACAGTGGAATCTCCGAGAATCTCAAGCCCTAGCTCTAAGATCAAATTGTGCCTAGGCATCCCCAAGGCTAGACCTCTATAAGATCAATTCAACCTTTTGAAGAAACCATTCTTGTTTGGTCCTTTCCCCTCACCTTGTCCAGGATAGGAGCATCATTGGTTGCTACTGGGTCCACTTGGCTCCGTGTGGTCGCACTTCTCAATAAAGACTTTGTCAAGAACCATTTGGGAATCCAAGTTTCCCAAGGATTATAGGGATTAAGAAACTAGTCCATAAGCCTATCCTCTCTCCATCAACCCTTCAATCCTCACCCCTTATCCCTGATGGACAAGGTCCCTTAAAGAGCAAGCAAGCTCCATTCTTCACTCCATCCTTGGGAAAGGGTTTTCAGGGTCACTTCTCACCTATCCATTAACATATACTTTACAAGTGAACCCCTACAGTATTAGAACTCCTCCCATCGGTGAAAATTCGTAAAGAGCAGGGAGACTTAGCTATGGTAACAATGAGCTAAGCCTCCACAATTGCCCTTAACTTAGCAGTTTCCTTCTTAGGAACCCCTTTAGGTCCCCCACTGGTTTGAGTGGTAACAGTGCCCATTCAGAATGGAAGCGAAGGTCAATTTCAAGTCGTACCACGGCGAGATCGACACTCTGAAGCTAAATCAATGGTTGAAGCAACTGGAAGAGTATTTCAATGGCCGTCAAATTAAGGAAGAACAAAATATTTCATTTGCATAGTTGAAATTAGAGGGCCATGCCTTGACTTGGTGGGAAAGCCACACAGAGACCTTGAGGTTGGAGGGAGAACCTCCAGTGACTAAGTGGGAGGACTTCAAAACCTTTATAAAGTCATAGTTTTACCCTAATGGGTATAAAGAGGACCAGTGGATCCAATGGCAATACTTCAGGCAAAAGCAAGGGAAAGCCTGCAGGAGTACACTACATAGTTTAGAAAGATGGCCATAATGCTAGGTATATCCCCAAAGAACCAGATGTACTCAAATATTTGGGGGGTCTACACAGCCATTTGCAGGAGAAATTAATGTTGTTCAAGCCTAGCTCAGTGGACGAGGCTTCTGTACACGCACAATACCTGGAAAACATACACCTAAAGAAAGGGAAATCCAGTGGATCAAAGTAGAAGGAGCAACAAAACACTTCTAAGGAGGGGAAGAAGAAGCATAAAGGGGGAAAATATAAAGAAACAATAGCCACAACACACCAGTGCAAAGATCCTAGAAACCACTGCAACCAATGCAACATTGATGACCATATAGGGAAGTGTTGGAAGTTGCATCCAAAGCTTAACCCGAAGAGAAAAAGAAAGACAATAACAAGAAGAATCTAATGGCCACTGATTCGAGCAACCAAGTTGAAAGCAGCATAGATGTGGATGGGAAGATTGTTTGTACATCAATGCAGAAGATGGTGAATCTTAGTAGCCTCCAATAACAGGAAGAGAGAGAAACGACCAAACTCTTCCATATAAAGATATATGTCAAGAAGATTGTTGACTGTTGAGTTGCACTTAGCAGATATAGGTACTCCATAGCCCATGATTCAAAGTGTACATCAAAATTTTTTAGAAGTTCACAAGTTAGGGATTCTAGCCCCTTTCTCTCTACCCTTTCTTCTTTTGTCCTCAAATTCCACAACCCTGTCGAGAATTGTAAAAATGTTGCTACCATGATGAACAAAGCTATGTAACAGCCTTAGGAGACTTGAGAATCAATCAACAAGTGAATACACCCTAGAAGTTTTTTTTTTGACTTAGCTAATTATTCTTGCTTTTTAGCGACAAATAATTAACCGAGTTTTTTCACTCCCCGCATACTCCAAAAGTTGGGGTGACAACTTGAAGATTGAGCCCCTAGTCCATCATAGTATCTATGATCGATGTATATTACCAAGCTAGGTCACCTCTGAAATTTCCTGGAATTTTACTAAGTCTAGATACGATTTTTTAATAATTTAAAATTATCAGCATGACCATATTTTTTTATTATTTTTTATGTATAATGTAATAAAGTGTTGGAAATATTGAGAGGGGTGAATCAATATTTCCCTTATTTTTCACAATCGGTTAGTTTGTTCTTTTAAACATTCAGAGCACCAAAACAAACACATGAAACAACATCAGATCAGTACACAGTAATTTCATCTCAACCAAGTACTTTGTTATGTATTATATACATACAAATTTACCAGTTGAACTAGAAGTAAGTACAAGACTCCCTAAGGGGTTTTACCAGCAAAGCTGGAAGGAAGCAAATGCTCCCTAAAGAGTTTGGACTCCCGTACCAAGGACAATGAACCAACTACAATCCACTATTGCTGCTACTACCATGTCCACTCAAACTGCCATTGTTGTTACCACTGTCCACTCTCACTGCTATTGTTGTTGTTAACACTGTCCACTCTCGCTTCCATTGTTGCTGCTACCGTAGGTGCACTCTTACTCCATTGTTGTTGTTACTCTTATCTACTGCCACTACACTTCAACCAAAATACTGTCCCATAGCATTGTCAATCTGCAAACTTCATCTTCTTAACTAGCCATCACATCAGACCCACATATTTTCTGTTGCGAACCCTAGGTCATCAATCAAGTCCTGGAAGCATATCAAGACCATCCAATGCATAACATTGCCGCCCTATCTTAACCATATTCAATCACCAAGAACAGTAAATAGTTACCAATTCAACAAGCTTTGCCCAGACTATTCCCCTTGAATGTATCACTGAATTTGTCACATTGTCTGTGGCACTATTTTACTATCTTATCACTGCTTATACTTTTCTTATATCTCTTAGGATTGCACAGGGTTTCAATTTACAAGAATTAAGAATAGTAGTTGCAAGCACATGTCAATTGCTTGGTTTATAGACAAAAAGTTGGGCTATACAACATAAAATAAGTTCATACAGATTAATATCTTCAGAATATTGAACCCTCAGGAGCTCACGAATTTCTCCACATCTCCATGTCTTCAGTTGAACACTCTGCTCCATGATCTAGACACCCACAACTCCCCCTGAGTTGCTTCGTTGTATACACTCTGATTCATTGTCCCTAAAAGTAGCTCAGATATGCTTTGATACCATGTTGTTTTTTCCACAACCCTGGTGCAAGGATAGAATCTTAAATCACTAACACTACCAAACCAAGAATCACAACGAAACTACTTTGCACAACGGAATATAAACAACAATAAATCTACCAATGCACAAAATATAGACAACCTTTTACAATTATAATCAAACTGAATAATACAATAGTATAGGGCTCCCACACTAGGGATAATTGCCCTCATACATCCACTAGTACAAGAATACAAAACTGGGGCTAGGTGTTAGTCCATCGACAACCAATCTACCCTCAACAAGATACTCTAACCATATGCCTATTGCATGCTCTCTCAGCTCCTCTCAGTCATACCCTATACCTACTCGGTCCTTCGGCTCCTGATCTTCAGCGCTGCCTCTGTCAACGATCCAAGTGCATCTAGTCACTAAACCTCGACTATCCAATCTGCTCACTAGTTTATCATTGTTCCATCAACACATGAACACATCGAGACTCTAGTCGTGTTGTTCACAACTCCATTTGTGAACAACTCTCAATCTTCCCACTGGTGCTCCTCAACTCAAGGACTTCAACCCACTATGGTCTTCTTGCACTGCTTCAATGAAGACCACCATAGGGCACAAACGGTTGCACCTATCACTGCAAGATGTCCATCTCCCACACTGAACACGGGCTAGGAGAACTGCCCATCATCTGCTGTAGAAGTCCTTCTCCACACATAAATCTAAGGCTACTCAACTGCTCCTCTTGCTCATCAAACCTTGAGCTCAAAGACTGCCACTCTAGCAATCATCCATGTCCATGAAGATGGTGCACACCGGGATCCAACTTGGGCACTATCACACTGTCCTCCACCAGACCATAAATGCCCAATCCTTGTTCGCACTTGGTCCACTCTCACGCTGCCCTCCAACAGAACACGAGTGACCAATCCTACTATAGCATCTGCTCCTACTTAGGGCATCCAAAACCTATGGAGACCCTTCCACATGGCTGCTAACAGACTCCTCAACTATCCCCTCCTAGGACACCCATCCAACTAGGATTCAACCATCAACCAAGGGTCCATCTACAATTCACTGCTACTGTCCCCTTGCCTTGATTTTTATGCTTCTAGAAGACTGGTTAGGGCACACCAACAACCCTAAACCTCTGTTCCAAACCTATGTTAACTTCTCCAACTAGGTTGCCACCTTTTTTGTCCTTTCAAGCCTTCAAAACACTATAGTAGGGTAGAAGGCTCCTCCTCAACGCACCCTATAGCAACCTACTCACAACAACTAGAAGAAACTGCCCCAAACTCAAGGAGAATGTTTTTGTTCAGGTTGCGGCCTCCCTTCAATAGTTGAGGCTCAGTGACGAGGCCCTCACAAGGCTTCACGGCACCACAAATAACGTTCTCACAATGTTGTACATACAACATTCTCCTGCAGCCCATACAAAGACATATAACACATCAAACTAGCACAAAAAAGCCTCACAACATACCTCAGAAATGCGGCTTAGTTTTCGCAAGGGATTCACTCCATAACCAATCCAAGACACGACCTTTAGGCCTCCTAACAAGTTGCCTGCTAACCTTAGCTACTTGCAGCCTAGCTCCTTAAGAAATCGCACTTAACAGCAGTCCAAAATCATTCACAAACTCTTATTTCTAGCCTCAGATTTCGTTGTTCTATTTCAGAGGTATTTGATGATTGACTTGGATGTAAAATAACCTTACACATGACCTTAATAAATAGCCTTCTCAAGCGCTTCAACGAATCTCATGAAGGGGGGTTGCCAACTGTCATAAGGTGACCAAAAACACTAGGCCGACCTAAACTTTGTGACACAAGCCCACTCATTAACTTCAAAAATTAATATCTTTTCAACGACAACTCAAAATTAGACGATTCGTCTTGTCATCTACTATCATCCTCATCCATCACATGTCACAATCTCGTCATGGTTTTGGCCCAAACATTGATGGGTGCAAAACACCAAGCTTGGGATTCAAGCCCACAAAGCCACTTGTGGAGCTCCTTCCTCCAAACTCTCGATCCTCAAGGCTTGGAGTACCGCCCAAGCTACAAAAATAAACTACTTCCAAGACTAGGAAGTAACCATCATCATCCGACGACATTAGCCCATCTGGCGTCCATCACTACAACATGCTCTATAAAATGAAACTGGCAATCTTCGTAGTGCCTCTACCTCATCACATCTGAAGTTGAAGAACCCAAACCTCCATAAGGTTGCTCCCTCTGAACCTACACATCTCCACTGGCTCAGTCCTGCAAGCACTCATCCTCCTAGATCAAATACCACTCGTGCAAATCCTTCAAATATTTTTATGCAACATCACGATCTAATGAAGACTCTACCCTGCAACCTGTAGTCCATCACATGAATCCATCTAGACCATGCTGATCTCATCCATGCCAAAGTAATCCTCGAGTTGTCCCAACCATCCATGGAAAATCAATGGAACTCCATGATCAACAATTTCCCTACAACCAACTGTTGTTCTCCAGACTCTCCACCAATCCACCAGAATTCCCATCCAATCTCGTTGCCAACCCAGTGAAGACCACATCTCCATGTCTTCAGCTAAACCCTCTTCTCCATGATCTAGACACCCACAACTCCCTCTGAGTTGCTTTATTGTGCACACTTTGATTCACTGTTCCTCAAAGTAGCTCAGATATGCTCTGATACCATGTTTTTTTTCCACGACACTGGTGCTAGAATAAAATCTTAAATCACTGACGCTACCAAACCAACAATCACAATCCATAGTGGAATATAAACAACAGTAAATCTACCACTGCACAAAATATAGACAACTTTTTACATTCTCAACCTAACTTTGTTATATTAATCAAACTGAATAATACAACAATATAGGGCTCCTGCACTAGGGATAATAGCCCTCATACATCCACTAGTACAAGAATACAAAATTGGGGCTTAGTGTCAATCCCTCGACAACCAATCTACCCTCAACAAGATACTCTGAC
This sequence comes from Pinus taeda, assembly GCA_000404065.3. Classification (NCBI taxonomy): domain Eukaryota; kingdom Viridiplantae; phylum Streptophyta; class Pinopsida; order Pinales; family Pinaceae; genus Pinus; species Pinus taeda. The sequence goes on along the minus strand of APFE030328042.1, from coordinate 14,605 downwards.
CATCTAGTTGTCGCATGCTCTCTCAGATCCTCTCGGTCGTACTCTGTACCTACCCAGTCCTTCGGCTCTCGATCTTCAGCACTACCTCTATCAACGATCCAAGTTCATCTGGTCATTGGACCTTGGCTATCCAATCTACTCACTAGTTGATCGTTGGTCCATCAATGCACAAACACATCAAGACTCCTGTCGAGTTGTTCACAACTTCATTTGTGAACAACTCTCAATCTTCCCACTACTTCTCCTCAGCTACTCAGGGACATCAGCCCACTATGGTCTTCCTGCGTTGATCCTGTTGACCTCTACCGGTCAACTACCCATGCAGTACACCCCCTTTTTTCTTTGCAAAAAGGGGCAGCACCTGATCAGCGTGTCCGTGCCATCCTGCAGTCATCAGCAGCTTGATCAATCTAATTGTAAACCCAGTCTACATATATGAAATGTAAATAATCTTAGCAGGTTAGAGTCATGTATGTAAATTGCCTAGGTGGACCTAACTTTCTAATGATAATCTATGTCTCGGAAGGTTTTTCGTCTCACTGATCCACGGATCGGCAGAGTTTTCCTTCAAACCTGACCCCA
>APFE030328042.1:0-10899 GCA_000404065.3 Pinus taeda | reverse complement strand
ATTTTGTGGAAAATTATTTTTGCTAGATTCAGTTTTTTTCAATTATTATCTCTAAATTTTCAAGTCAAGACACGAAATTGATATTTGGTTAATAGTTTATGATTCTCTTGGTGGTTTTAAGCATTTATCTTTTCGAAGTTTTCAGTCGCTGGATATCGTTTTGGTCATGTGATTTAGCTGATGACAAATGATTGCTAGTCACGGTTTATTTTTCTATATCATTTAACAAGTAATCATTTTAATAACAATCTCTCAAGGCACTGGTCTGCTAACTAATCAAATCATTTTAGTGCTTATCTTAATCGTGTCTCGTGTCTCCCAACCAACTGTTTGCCAGTTGGTCTTCATTATCTCATAGGGTCTACCCCCCTTAGCAGCGGGAGACAGGCTTAAATGGAGGGATCGGGGATCAGAGTGACAACCCCTGGTCTGAGTGTTGTCGTGTCAATCTGCGCGACAACAGAGCACATAGAGGAGCATGAGTCATGGCAAGTCATTGACATTAGGCCAAATTCATATGATGAGCAGTTCGTGGGTCCTAGGAGAGACATTCAGGATAGTGTGTCACCAGTGATGAGTCACCATGAGCAGCATATGATGGAGCACGAGTCAGCTGAGGAGGATGAGGCGCACAGTATGCATGATGACCCTTTTTGGGAGAGCAAGTTGGAGGTTCATATTGAACCCGTGATGATGGAGGATGAGCAACCACCCTTGGGGTCAATCGTTGATAAGGAGCAGAAAATGTACAAACAGCTAATAGGGTGACAATGTTCGCTGACACTTGTCCTCAGAAGATGTTGGAGTATGACAAGACAGTTTGGTAGGAGATTGGTGGATTGGAACAGCGTGGAGTTTCCTATCAGGTGAGGGAGATGGCAGTGCATCCATCTTTGGGTCTACCCATTGATGAGGTGCAAAGAGGTGTAGTGGCAGCTAGCCAAGCTGCAATATTTTCAGGTAGCAACGCTCTCTAGGAGTACATAGATAGGGCTTGCAGCACAGTTTGGCTACTTGTTCCCATTTCGAGGAGAGAGGCAGGACTTTCTCGATGCATATTGCTGACCAACCAGATAGGGTAGGATGAGTTGAGCATGGACCAGTATCAGCATAGTAGAGTTGTTCCTTACACAAGAGCCCATGACTTAGATTAGCGGGAGATCATGAGTTGGTATCCTATTGATGGAGTATCATTCTTAGTCAAGAGTAGTGTACTGTAGGAGCCCTTAAAGTTGGGGGTATTAAATGCTCCAGTCGGCATCAAAATGTGGGTTGGCCACTCATCAGTATCTGTTAATTTTAGGTATGTTCTATGCTAGAGCAATTTATTTCAATTTTAGTTAACTCAATATCTTTTCCTGATTAGTAATAACATCAACATTTAAAGTAAACTACAGATAGAACATAAATATAAATCACAGAAGACAAGCCAAGACAAGAGGACACAGGATGTGGCACTAGCTAGGGACAAACCCCACAATGTGGGGAAACCCTTGATCAATTCTTCTTTTATGTTCTTCAAAGTTTAGCAGAAAAGTGAGAGAGATAGTACATTTACAATAGAAGTCAACACTTTGACTTTTGATATCTGCAGAGATCAGTTGAAGACATATTGCTTCAATTGATTCTCTAAGGTGATTCCTTCACCTATCATAGTGTTGCCTCGTCCATTTGCTGCACATAACCATGTGACATCATGCTGTATCGTCACAGTGTTGAGCCTTGATGACTGAGCTGCTCTCATCTGCTCTCATCATCACACTGCTCATTATTTATCATGCCCACTGTGCTACATCTTCCATGATCTCATTTATCATCATGCTGCCCATGTCTGTCCCTTAGAAGTTACCACAGAGGTGATCTCTGAATCTTCAACGAGATCAAGATTGTACAAGAACTATATCATGACTATGTCACTGATCATTCTTGACACAACTTTGTCATTGCTTCTCATTGTGCCCAGATTTCCAGTGATATGCAGAGACTGAGGTTGCTCCTTAAGTATCATTGTGATCTCTATTAATTGCAAAGTCTGTCTCACTGTTTCATGCCTCTTCAAGTATGTCTGCTTCGTAAGATGAGAAGGCTTTATCATGTCATACGTGATCTGGTCTGCCTGTATCCAAACAATACAATAGCATCTAGATCTTGCACCTATCCGAGGTTTGTACCCTCCTTCCTAGAGTGTGGATCTGCTTATACCCACACGAAAGAATTCGAGTTGCTGTATGTGGATACCCTAGCCCACAGTAATGCGTATCTTCTGTTCTGCGAAAACCCTAGTGCAGATCTGCTTATACCCACACGAAAGAATTCAAGTTGCTGTATGCGGATACCCTAACCCACAGTAATGCATATCTTCTGTTCCTTCATCACCCGTAGATTCAGGGACAGATTGTGAGAGCGTATAAGTGTCTTCGAGAACTGCGAGTAAGTAGTCTTCAAGAACTATGTGTAAGTAGTCTTCAATCGCTGTGTGTTAGATGACAATGTATAGAGTCTATAGTTGCTGCGTATATGCATCACAACGTATAGAGTTCATTGCTGTGCGTATAGAGTCTCCATTGCCAACGGATTAGGGCATCATGTAGATGTTTCCATTGCTGTGTATAAGGTCTTCTATTAACAACGTATAATAGTGTCTCCATATCTGCGTATAAGCTAGGGCATCATACAAGGCCAACGTATCTTCATTGTGTCTCTCCTTCACCAAAAACCCAAAATGTGGAGAGGAGGAGATCACATGAAGAGTGAGTTAAAATGACTTCAAATCCTCTTCTATTTATACTAAAACATAGATGATGAATGGATATGTCTATTAGGCTTCTGAGCCTACATAGGATGCTGGCTGACTTGACAATTTGTTTTATAACATAAATAAATTCATAACTTCATAAATACTTATCGGAATCGAATGATCTTTAGATGAATCCTACACCTCTCAATGAGAGGGATCCAATAAAAATATCAGCTGCTATTAATAAGATGACCCTTATGGAGTTTGGCCCTAGTTGCCAATTTTAACACTCCCTCTCAACTAGGGAGAACTCCATCTGCTAATCCATATGTCCGACTGTACTATCTTTGCCATCAGTGCCCTGCACTGCACTGCTCAGCTCTGCTGGCTCTACTTTGCTCTGCTCTGCTCAGCTCAGCTCTGCTTAGCTCTGCTGACTCTGCTCTGCTTAGCTCTGCTGAACCATGAAGAAGAAGAATTGATCGAGAATGTGTCACACCATTCTCCACTAACCCGAAATCAGTCTCAGTGTGTGTACGACTGGTCCTGGACCAGTCCTCAACCGACCTCAAGTTAGTGTCATAGTAGGTACAACTCCTACCACTGGTCCCAGAGTAGTACTCTACTGACTCGAAGTCAGTCTTGGAGTATGTACCACTAGTCCTAGACCAATCATCTATTGACCTGAAGTCAGTGTCATAGTGGGTACAACTCCTACCACTAGTCCCAGACTAGTATTCTACTGACTCAAAGTTAGTCTCATAGTATGTACCACTGGTCCCAGACCAATGCTCTATTGACCCGAAGTCAGTGTCATAGTGGGTACTGTTGTCGCACAGGTTGTCACGACAACACTCAGACCAGGGGCTGTCACCCTGATCCCCGATCTCTCCATTTATGTCGTCTCCCACAGCTAAGGGGCGTAGACTTTATAGAACAATGGATGACCAACTGTGGACCAGTTGGGTTGGGAGACACAATAAGGGGAAACAAGCACTTGATTGATTTTATAAGTTAATGTGCCAGTGCCTTATGGAGTTAAGGACTGAATAATTGTTTATCAAATACTGCAGAAATATGAACGCATTAATAATCATTTACCATCAAATAACCCAAACAAAGATTAATTTTACCAAATGCGAGATAATCGATAACTGTTCAATGGCTTAACAATATTCCAACAATTAAAATTCGAAAGATTAAATGCTTTAAATAACCACGTAATTTTAAATGCTAACCAGTTATCACTTTCATACAACTAATTTTCAAATGAACATTTAAGCATGTTTAACCACATAAAAAATGACAAATATTAATCCCACATCAAAATTTTAGCCTCAGCAGAAAAGATATATCGCAAACATGACAAATCCTTGAGCCAACACTGAATTTGGCAAAATATTTCCAATTTTTTTTGTATTTTTATATTTTCAAATAAAACAAAACTAAGCTAAGCAAAAACTAAAATCTAAATAGATGAAACTAAAATCTAAATAAAAATCTAAACTATAGAACAAAATAAAAAGTCTAAAGATTACTTTTTTATGTTTTTTGAGAATTTTTTATTTTTTATGATTTTAAAATAGAACAAAAATGAACTAAGCAAAAATTAAATAAACTTAAAGATTATTTACACTTAACTAACTAAACAAAACTAACTTAAAAAAATAAAAATAAAATTTTTAACCAATCTAAATTTAAAATTTAATTCTTGAAAAATAAAAAAAAAAAAAAAAAAAAAAAAAAAAAAAAAAAAAACTTTTTATGCCTTTTTTAATTTTTAATTTTTATTTGAATTTTATAAAACTGAAATCAAAACTAAGTCTAAAAATGAAACAGAACTTTAGATTTCTGAACTATATAAAACAAAGAATCAATTGTAATCAACATCTACATGGAAAACAAACTTGAACCTAACTTAAATTAATGCATACATATGAAAGTTGAAAATTTGCCTTTTTTAGTATTGTGTGCATGCAATCAGCAAGGAAAACGCGAGAAAACTGAGGGAGATCACACAGGAGGAGATCACGCGTTTTTTGCAGACAATGAGATGGGCAGTCGATGAGGTTTCAATGCAGGTCGAGGAGCTTGTGAGCACTTGCAGGCCACAGGATGCTGGCAGTGGATTGAGGGACGATCAAAGATTGCATAGGCTTTGGATACCTGAAGGGAGAGCAACTCTACCGAATAGCAGTTCAACGACAACATGGATGCAAGGGAGGATAGGTGATGTGAATGTTTGCAGGTGGACGAAATGATAAAAATGGCAGGGAATGGATGCGCAGCAAAGAGAGGTTCGTGAAGACTGAACGCAGGCAGAGATGACTGAGGAATAGACACGGGGTTTGGAGAAAAATTGCTTGGAGAGGGTTTGGAAACGTGAAAGTTTACTGCGGATGAGTAGAGAAAGGAGCGCAGGTGGCTGAGGGATATGTGTGCAGCGTGAGAGAAAAACGTGAGAGAGATGCGTGGAAGCTGGAATGGCCAGTGTAATTAGAAAGCTGGATTCACGCAGAGGAGGGTATGGCTTGTGCAACTTTGAGCTTTTTTTTTGAAAAATTAAAGAAAATTTAATTCCCTTTGCTTCAAAACTCTGGAATAAATTTCTAGATCTGACAGTGACTGAATCTGAAACCCTTGGACAGCAAAACAGTGCCCCTGAAAGAACCAGTTTGTGGGCCAGATCTTACCCTCCAGGGCCTAGATCTGGCTTTCCACAAAAATTTCTTTTCAGACTTGCCACCTGCAATGGAAAAACAAACACCCTATTTAAAGGAAAATTTCCCAACGGCTAGTTCGAGTGATCCATGTCAAAATGATTTCGACCGTTGACGAGGATCAAAATCCCTTTTAATCTCATCTGTCGAATTTTTAAATGCATTTTAATATATTAAAAAATTAAAACTTTGCATTTATTTTCTCAAAAATTGACTTATTATTATTTTATTTTATTTTTTTTTGCGTTTTTTTAATTTTTTTTTTTTTTTTTTAAATTTTACTATTGTTTTAATATTTTTATTTATATTTTTTATTATTTTTATTTTTGGACCCTCGAACTTAGCCTTTGGAAGAAACACCTAGGACCTAGGACTTAGGACTTATGATGGGATAAAGCATTTTCTAACCCTCAAGACACTTTACATCATGACTTTTACAATTGTACATCTCAAGGGGGAAAACCCATTTAACATAGACCCTCGTAGACCACCCAGTTCTGCGACACAAATATAATCTAGCAGATCAACACACTAGAATTCCCCTAAGATTCTAATGACAAAATTCATTCCGGATTTGGGGTTAGGCTGAAGGAAAACTCTACCAATCATGGATCGGTGAGACAAAAAACCTTCTGGAACGTAGATTATCACTAGAAAATTAGGTCCACTTAGGCAATTTACATACATGACTCAAATCTGCTAAAATTATTTACAATATACACATGCAGACTAGGTTTACAACATAACATGATCAAGTCGACAATGACAGTCGAATGGCATGGGCATATCAATCAAGTGCTATCCCTTTTGCGAAAAAGGGGGTGCATTGCTATGGGTAGTTGACACATAGTGGTCAACATCTAGCTCTACTTGGGGACATGTTGTTGCACTGTAGGAATGTGAGAATCCAGAATCTGCATCCACACAACACGCAATAAAACATAAGTAGTGTCCATCCAAAAATTATCATATAACATTAAGCACATGAAAGATATAAGCTCTTCATTTATTAACTATCTAGAAAAGTAATTCTAATCCTAAAACATAAATGAAAATGCTAAAAAAACAGGGAGTAGGGTTAGAAATACAGAGGATGCCCCATGGCATTAGATGTGTTCAATATAGTGTATACTGAGCATTTCCCTGCTTTCAGGCAAATCTGTCGGTTGCTTATTGGATGTGCCATGTCCAATTCTACATACGGTAGGGCTTTTCCCTATCCAAAAATCAAGCTGCTCATGACCGTTTGATGCATCAAATCTTTTTCTCATTTTCTTTTTCTTGCGCTTTTTCTTCGTGGCAGGCTGTATCCTTGATGACGTGGAGCTTTCTACTTCAAAGCTCTCAAATGAAGTATGTAAGATATGCGTGACATGTCTTTCTTCATTCTGCATCTGCCCTGCCAAGAATGATGGATCAATCTCACAGGGACCATGAGTTATAACTTGATCTTCTATGACTGGTGGATTAACTGTGTGAGCATCAACCTTATTATTAATTTCTCTTCTATCTAGGTCACCTTCAATTATCCACTTTTCAATAGAACAAAGGACCTCATAATAAGATGGAGCTTGTTGTAACAGATAAGGAGGCTCCTGATCTATTGACGTTCCTTGGTTTCTTTCATCCTCTAACAGCTGTTGAAATTTCTGAACCTGTATTGTAATGGCATCCATCTGACTAGAGTGTTCAAGCTTCATAGCACTGATTTCCCTGGCATGGTCTTCTTCCATGGTCAATAACTTATTTTGCATAGAATTAATTTCCCTATCATGATTAGCGTTCATGGTCATCATATTTTCCTCTAAGCCTGATAACTTGCTTTGCATAAAACTAATTTATGTGTTATGATTAGTCTTCATGGCCTCAATTTCCTTAGCACGCTGATTTTGCATGATCTCCATCTCCTTATTACGTTTTTCCAGGTGGGTGCATAAAGTTCTCACATCATTGGCGTAATTAGTTTTATTGATCTGCATATTTTTTACCAGCCGCATTAGTTCTTGTATAATTTGCTTCTAATCTTCCTTTTCATTGTCGACACTGATTTTATATTTTGTCCCTGCTTTTCCACTATCATGAATTTGATCTACAATGGTACAGGTGGATGACACATTTTGATATGAAGAATTGTCTTGAAATCTTTCATCGATAGCTGAACCTTTTATAAGATTACTTTCATTCTGTTGCACAATTTTAGGGGCACAAGGCGAGCTATCTGGATCACCATATCTATCTTTAAAAGCATTGACAATGTCTTGTAAAGAAGTGAAAGAATCCTTAGGACAATTATTAAACCAATTCAAAGCATCACCCTCTAAGGAAAAGACAAAAAGACGCATTTTGACATCTTCGTGATCGTACTGAGAGGGTCTACAATATATGATCATTATGCGAGTGAACAAACATAAATGCCTTTTTACAGCGACTACATCACCAATTGAGAATGAAGGTAATTTGGAGATGGCCACTTCCGGAACGTCATGGAGGTCATCAAAATGACATGGTTTAAACGAATAATCCATGATGAATAATAAGGGACCAAGTGGATGATAGAACGAGATCTCTGCTCAAGAAAATCTAAAAATGAAAGAGGTGGAGTCGCCACTTGAACAATGAATCTAATTCTAGGATCCAAAAATAAACCAACAAGCAGATTGAGGGAGGCTCCTTGTCTGCGAAAAATAATAAAATGGAGTCGCCACCCGAACAAGAAACAAAACCGAAGAGATGCTGCTGATATGTGATGAAAAGATGCCAAAATATTGAAACTGCCAGCTCAAATAAGAGATGAGAAGATGAGAAGATGAATGTCGATGAAACCCCGCGGACAGAAAAACTCTATCCCCGGCAACGGCACCAAAAATGTTGTCGCGCAGATTGACACGACAACGCTCAGACCGGGGGCTGTCACTCTGATCCCCGATCCCTCCGTTTAAGCCTGTCTCCTGCGGCTAAGGGGAGTAGACCCTGTGATATGATGAAGACCAACTGTCGACCAGTTGGTTGGGAGACATAAGACACGAAAAGATAAGCACTAAAAATGATTTGATTAGTTAGCAGACCAGTGCCTTGATGATTACTTAACAGTACAACAGCGATCATTTATCATTAAATAACTTTGAACAATGCAAGATATCCGGTAAAATCACAATGACCAAAAACGACGTCCAGCAACTGAAGACCTCGAAAAGATAAATCATCACAAGAATCGTAAGTGTCTCGTCTTGAAAAATTCAAAACTCAGCATGAAAGATAAAGCATGAAAACCACTGAATCTGGCAAAGAATTAATTTTCCACGATGAACTTTTGCTATGGCTTTTCTGACAAAATTTTAACAAAATTTAAAATTCAATCCTAAGCCCTAAAAAAAAAATTTATTTGATTTTTTTTTTTATATATATATATATATATTATTTTTTTTTTTTAATTATTTAAACAATGAAACAAATTTATTTTTAATTAAACTAAAAAATAAAATCTCACCCCTAACTATACATTTTTTATTTTTTATATTTTATATTTTTATTTATTTTTTTTTTTTATAACAATAAAATAAAAAAAATCTAAATTGAATCTTTTTTTCTTTAAAAAAAAAAATGAAAATCCTAAATTAAAAATTAAAATTAAAATCTAAACCCTAACAACTAAAATCCCAAATGAAACAAAACTTAAATCTAAGACTAATTAAAATCTAAAACATTAAAATCCTAAAAATCTATTTAAAAAAAAAAAAGGAACTAATATGAGTCAAAACCTAAACATTTAATTTTTGATTTTTTTTGTGAATCTATAAAGCGAAACTATAAAAGAATTAAAATCTAAAAATTAAAATACATAACTAAAATAAAACAAACTAAAATCTACGCTAACCTATCGCAAACGCATACCCGTAACTGCTTTGAAATATAACCAAAACAAAAAATATCGATTCTGAACCGTGCCCGGACTCAACCACGCACCAAAATATAACTGTGCTTCCCTGAGAAACGCGGCTACGCTCACCTGTGGACTGCGAAAGCCGCAATGCCTGATCCGAACGTTGAACTGGTGAAAGGGTTTCACGCTAATGGCTTCGATTTTCCTTTTTGCAGGCCGACGGCAGGGCTGGAAAGACGCAACTGGACGGTGGAAGGAGAGGTCGATAGCCAGCAAATCAATACCCCTGACATAAAGTTGATCATGCTCCATACTCTTGAACTGAGATCCGGATTTCACGCTACAAAACTTCACGCCACGTAGATTGCAGATGAGAAGTTCAACAACATTCTTTTGAGATGGACAATGACTCCCATTACAACGAAATCTACAACCTGTGAGTCACTGTCGTTCGCGACACCCTTATCCTCTCGTCATAGATCACTATGACTCGAGCAGCTAACCCGTGATGGTGGACCTCGCTGACGGTGGGCTGGATATTCTTCAAATGGATAGATCTAATCCATAAGAAAAGCCATTCATTTGTTTTAGCACGCTAGAGGAGATTTCAAAGGAACCACGAGAATTTGATGTCTGAAGTTGGCAGGATCTGGTGACGATGGAAGGAACACTGTGACAGATTTCCCAGAAAGAACGCTAAGTTGTTCCAGCGAATATGGGTGCCCAGGATCTCTGATATCTCTCACAGAATATGCTGTCCGAGTCAAGAAATAATCTCAATCTTCAACTATTATCCGGCTACTGCCTGAGCCTTCCTGCAAATAGTGAAAACCCCAGATCTAAAAAATTTGATAATAGAAACCCTTAAAAATCTCATAAACCCTGCACCTGTAATCAGAAAACAATGAAGCAGGCAACCAAAATCTGGGAACAATGAAAATAAATAAAACCCTAGCAATAAGCAAAAATTATTTACAGTTTTGGCCCCTTTAACAGCCAGATTTACCAATAAGCACAGTAAAAGATTAAAGAAATAATGATTTCAGATTTTCACTGTGAGGAACTTCAGAAAAATCTCTCATGCAAACTTAAAAAAATAAACCGAATGATAGACCCAGGATCAAATTCAACTGGGCTCAGCAGAAATGCTCGTGGGAGTTGGCTGGTTCAGCCGAGAACTTCCCCGAACGCCCACAAAATCCCTTCAGAAAATGTTTTCTGCACAGCTCAAAACAACCATCAGTAAAGAGGGCAAAATGTTGCTAGATCTCAGGAAGTAATGGAGATACCTGCCATTACTTCAGAAACCCTAACAGCACTCAAACTCTAGCAAGTGAGCAAGATACCTGTGCTCACAATACTCTACAAAAAGCTATTACTAATGACTGAAAATAACATATACAGAAAATTAAACAATCTCACAACATTTCAAGAGAGTAACACCAGCAAGATATGGACCCCAAAGTCTTCTTTTATTAACCAGATACAGATTTACAAGAGAGCTTCTTTAGTCCCTTGACTCACAGATCCCATGATCTGAAATGACCTCCTAAAACCCTATA
>APFE030328032.1:31158-57126 GCA_000404065.3 Pinus taeda | reverse complement strand
CATATACTCCTTGGTCTATATGTTGAATATGCTTTGTTTTATGGAATATTCAGGTGTTATGTAATCGTTTGATTGTTAGTGTATGCAGGTTTCAAAGTGAAGGAGGAGCTCATCTGGATCAACGAAGCTAGGCTGCTACAACAAGCATTAGACCTAAGGTAAGACTGAAAAACACTTGGTTTCTCATGAGATAATGTATATTTAGAGAAGGATTGCTCTTACTTGTTCTGTTTGTCACTAGAGAGTCTTAGACTCCTAGGGAGGTTAGTTTTGTCCACAAAAATAACTCTTTACGCATGACACACGTCATCGTGAACCACCATTTTCTCAATGTTGTTGCACCGAAGCTAGAAATGTGGGTACTATTCCATATAAAGTTGTCGGTAATAGGATTGTTTATTTTTGATTCCGCAAGACTGAAAAAGTCGCATTATAGACAACTCCGAAAAAATACACAATAAAATAAATCGTTTGGACCACTACCATTTTAGCGGTTTTAATATGATTATGTTATTGATTATCTAACTTATTTTTTCAAAATATAACTAGAATTTCTATAACTTTCAAAATAAACTAATTTAATTGATATACTGTTGTAATGGAAATCATTAATTTAATTTAATAAACATAACTATCTTTATTCAAATTGTGAAAATAAATATAAAAATTATATTGAAATTTCAAAATTACTTTCCCAATTGCGGTGGTAGACAATTTGTTGTCCCCCAAAAACACAGTCGTGAGAGGAGCAGTTTCCCAGAGATGGAGGAATGTTACCCTCCAACTTGTTGGATTCGAGAGCCAGGTAGTCTAAGTTTTGCAGCGAGCCCAGTTCAAGAGGAATTGGACCTGTCAGATTGTTGTGTCCAATGGACACCTCTTGGAGAGAGCTGCAGTTGCTCAGAGAAGATGGGATGCTTCCACTAAGGTAATTGTGCTTCAAGCGGAGATGTTCCAACTTGCCCAGACGGCCAAACTCTATTGGTATAGTCCCAGTCAATCTGTTAACGGACAGTCTGATCCATTGAAGATGCGTACAGTTGCACAGTGATTTTGGAATAGAACCCAATAGCAGATTAAAGCTCAGGTCAAATATACTCAATGCTTTAAGTTGCCCCATTTCCGGTGGAATTCTTCCTGTGAAATTATTACTAGAGAGATTCAAAGTGCGTAATAATGAAAGACTACCCAAAGATGGTGAGAGACTACTTTGTAATCCCAAACCAGGAAGCGTTATGGCCACCACTCTCTGCGTGCTCTTTCTGCACCGGATTCCTTTCCAGGAGCAGACGTTGTGTGAGTTGTGTGCTGTCTAGTTGAGTCCTGCAGCTTGAGTCCAACTTTGTTCGAAACAAATTCACTACGTTGAAAGGAAGTGCTTCCACCCGACGCATGGTATAAAGCATGTTCCCCATGAATACGGGAGAAATAATCCGGCTTCATCGAATAGCTACTCATAGATGCAGCTACCAACGTTGCCATGATGACAAACCGCAGAATCATCATCATGGACACAAAACTTTGTTCAAAACAAAACCTTGATGCAATCTGCGCAAAACACACACATATAAATACAAAAATTCTATCATTATGTGTGTTGAGAAGTCTGCAGGTAATAGGGAAGAGAAATTCTGGAAATTAATAATTTGATTGGTCTGTGTAATTGCCTAGGAGTCAGGAAAAACAAAGAATCTCGACAACAAAAGTTGTTTCGTTTTCAATGTGGTTGGTACGTGGGGCCAAATTGACGAGGACTCCGGGGGGTCAGGAAAGGCAACAAAGGAAGACAAATCGTTTCAGTTCACATGATCAATTAATATTGCACTAATTGGTTACACCGAATTGACCAGGAACCAAGAAATGCAAAGAAAGAATAGTTTAAAAAGGAAAGACGAATAGTTGGTGGAAATTAGTCGTCTGTATGGAAATTGTTGCGAGTGGTGGTGGAAATTTGGGTGGTGGAAAAATAATCTGTTCTAAGCCCGATTTAATCGTTTCTTCCATGCTGTTAAATTTAAAATGGATTGTCTAAATTGTTCTCGATAGTGAAAAGTAAAAGGAGATTTGAATTTTTTAATTTTGCTGTAAAAATAAATTTTTAAGCACCATAAAAAATATTTAAGATATTTAAAGATGATTTTTTATAATTAAATTTAAACAAAATCTCTAATTGGATTTTTTCAAAATATAATTGGAATTTAAACCAATTTAACTGATATATTTTCGTAATGGAAATCATTAATTTAATTTAATAAACATAACTAACTTTATTTAAATTGTGAAAATAAATATTAAAATTATATTGAAATTTCAGAATTAATGATGAAATTGTGAAAATCTTCCCGAACTTAGACGTTAAAATTATTAAACCTATAATTTTGAAATTACAACTCCGATGTTCACGAGACATACAAGTAAAGAAAGTTCTAATGGAAGAATGTTAGTGACCAAACGAAAAAAAGATGTTGACAGGTCACCGTATTCGATTCGGTAGGCGGGGCCGAATTGACTAGTACTGCGTGTGAAGAAAGACAAATCGTTTCGGGTGGTCCTCGAAATTAAAGGTTTCACTATTGAATTGGGTGGTGTGCCGTAAATTATTTTCCCGAAAGCCGAAAAAATACAAAATAAAATAAATCTGTGCTGCAGCGTTTTATGGGTTTGTCTGGTTATGATTGATTATGTACATTTTGAAATTTTGTTAATTTTAACTTTAGCGTGGGTGTGCTAAAAATGTAGTTGAAAAAAATAATACCATTTTTGGTATTTTTATTTTACTAATGTTTGTTTGGTTTGTAGTGAAAATATGCATTCAATTCTATCGACTAATCGTCCGTTAAAAGTTTATTTTAAATTTTTTCTTTTAATTTTTTTGTTATGAATTTTAATAGATTCTATTACTTTATTTTTTGTTATGATTTTTTAAATGACTTTTATTATTTTAAATTTTTTTTTATGATTTTTAATAAATTTTATCTTATTAAAGTATTTGTGTTATTCATCAATATAGAGAGTTATATTTGAAATTTTGTGTTATTATTCATATAGAGTTATATTTGAAATTTGATCGAAATTTTAAATTTTGTTAATTAATTAATTAATATTTACATCTATATATATTTATATATTTAATTCTCTTAATATGTCATAAGAAATAATAATGTAACACTTAAAGCCCACATTACTTGTAAATACTATGTCATATTCTTTGATCATTTTTCAGCATTTACAATAAATGAATTTATATCTTTTACATGGTTTCGACTACAATATGAATTGGATTTATTCTTTCCAAAAAGCAACCCTTCATGGTATCTCACACTACAAAGGATTGGCACATGTTGCCAATAGAATTTTTATAGTTGGGGCTCTAAGGATTTTTAGTTGTAAATTAAAGTATCATTAAAGTTTTTGCAAACATTTAAAATTAATCATATTTTTCTCTTAATTTCATAGCAATAACTTGGCATGTTTCCATGGTAATAAATCATTGAAACTTAGTCTCCTACTAATAGAAATTTATGAAAATTGAATGGAAATACCTTCTTGAATATTCAAAATTATGAAAAGTAGCTTAAACGTCCATAGACATCACAAATTGTACCCCATGAGACACCTCACATTGTCAAAAAAATTTAAAAATCTCAAAAATTAACCAAATTATAACTTTCTTTTAAATTATTTTAATATTATTAGTAATTGTTCCATGAGGAGTTCTACAACCCAGTATGGGGGAGATGTCTAGGGTTAGTGTTAGATGTCAGATATGTAAGTGTTAGATATTAAATGTGTGGGAATTAAATATGTGAATATTTTTTAAATGTAAGGCTCATAAGTATACTTGGTCAAATTACATAAAAAAAATAAAGTTTAAATAAATATAAATTTTAAAAAATAAGAAATAGTTAATTAATACTTAAAATAAATTGAGATAAAACAATAAATTTCACAACCCATGGTTTTCTCCATGGTATTCTTCTCTAATTATTAAATTACATAAGAAATTTAAAACTAAAAAAAAAAATGATATAAAATAGTAAATTTATGGATGGACGTCTGTGGGCTCCAAGTTTTCACAACCCATGGTTTTTCATGTGGTATTGTTCTCTAATGTATCCTATTCAAAGGTGCTCTTAGCTTATGTGAAAAGCTTTTATCTAGAGCAAAGTTAAATCTTAGGAAAAATAATCTTTCTGACTTTGTTACATTGCCTTCAAAGATTATGTTTTTCCATGTTGTTTTGTATGATATTAAACAAGGGATAGTTAAGATAAAGGTATATATTTTTATTGGGTTTTATATTATAATTGAGAATCTTATTAGGTTTTATGGTTTACAAAGGCAGCTTCAAGTAAACTGTTAGAACTAATGAGCTTATATGTTTCAAACCATCCTAGATCCATCTTAACTCTAGATGTATTGAGTTCCTAGAGAGATTAAATCTCTCAAGGTGCAAACCTTTCCTCAAATTTTACACTCAAATAAGAGGTTTGCACCACAAGAAATTAGATCCCTCTTGGCTCTAGAGTTAAGTTGGATCTAGGCTAGTATTATTAATTCTATAAAGGATTATTATATGAGTTTAATATATATATATTTTTAACAAACATCTAATATTATTAACTATGGAGATTCACTCCCCTTTACCATGGATATTCAATAAATAGGCTTTGTTACAATACTATGTGTCACGGTTTATATGACATGTGCTCATAACACATTTTTTCAACTAATTAATTTAATTAAAAGCGAAGAAAGAACATAATTACTTTAGAGATAAATCTCAATATTTAATCTATAAATACGACTAAAAATATTCTAGAATATTATGTCAAAACTTAATAGATATTATCTACTCAATAATTATTGATAATAAAATTAAAATACTAGAAGTTATGTTTCAAAATAGCAAAAAAGACACTATGTACCTTTATAAAAATTTGTCTGAACTATCAATTAAATTTAATGTTAGAATATCTATATATAATTAATAAAAGTAAAATTAAAAAAACCCAAAGTAAAAATAAACTAATATTTTAGTTCCATTGGAACTTAGGTTATAGGCCTCATTTTTTCACATTACCCAATGTCAACTCGTAGCCTTCATAGATATATATAGTTTTTAAATAATACATTTTTTTGCTTATAACCATTTCATTATATAAATAAACATTAATAATATGGAAATAAAACTTTCAATGAAAGTAAATTCAATTGGTAAAAATAAAGTTATTATGTTAAATTTAAAGGAGTGTTTTCTTATTGTTTTATATCGCTAAGGAAGTTAGGGAAACATACAATTACAAAGATAATATTTAAATTTGTGAATTGTTTTCTTATGTCACTACTTGAATAGTGATATCTATGATCGGTCAAGATTTTTTCGATTTATATAGTTAGCATTATAGTTTTGCTGAAAATTTTAGGGTGACATCAGCTCGCCATCATATCCTCAACTATGGGTTTCGAGGGTGGACGTCACCCTACATGTGCGATACAATGGGCTCACGTACTTTTCCTATCATGTTCACAATCAACATTTCACTATGTTACAACAATTAATTAATTAATTAGAGTGTAGGGACAACAAATAATAAAAGCTATTTAATTTTTAAAAACATTATTCTAAATTACATTGTCTAAATTATTCTAAAGTTTGTTTAATTGTTTTTAATATGATTTTTGAGTTGAAGCTTGTATTTCATCTTATTTCACTACAGAATTTATGGACTGAAACATAGTTCGTAGGATTTCACAACCCAGACTACATATATACAATTTGTTTAAATGTCTGGATAAAGATCAGTGAGCAAATCTTGGCTTGGAGGGATCTAAATTCATTACCATGATTGTAACTCAAGACATGACATATTATGGCTATAATAACAATTGGGCTTTTTGTAACAATTTCCAATTTTTTTATAAATCTCGATACATTGTTAAATTTTGACCAACAATGCGCTAATTGTGCCAGTTTGGTGCATAGACATACAACAACTATAGCTTAATATTATTCTAAATTACGGAAAATTAATTTTATAAAATGAATATCGATTTGTGCATTCGACAGTTGGGCTCTCGCTAGTTAGATCCATCGTAGTTAGGTTTTCAGAGAATTCGATGTGGACATAATCATTATGAGGGAACAGGTCCTGAACATGACCTCGTGCGGTGGGTCCCATCGGTAGTCGATAGTCAAGGGAACCAACATAATCTTTGTGCAGAGGATACAAGCATGAATCCCGACCTATGTAGATTAGTCAATGAGAGGCAGCTCGTATAGTCGAACCTACCCTTAGTCGGAGATCGGGCCTGGGATCTTTGACATCGCGTGAAGGGAGATAACCCCAACTCCTGACCTATTCTAATGGGAATCATAATTGGATTATAATCGAAACATATCGTGCAACAATTTGATGGTGGAAAGCATGGAAACCCTCGCAGAGATCTTTGATGGAGTTAGGAATAGTATATATATATATATTATACTATATAATATATATATATATATATATATTATATATATATATATATATATATATATATAACTATATATATATATATATATAAGTAGAAGATAGATAGATAGATAGCATAGATAGATTGATAGATATATAAGAGAGAGAGAAGAGAACAGAGAAGAGAGAGAGAGATAATCCGCGTTGTTGTTAAAAACCAAACCCAAACACGTACACGGTGATCCTGATGCTTTGAGATAACATACTAGATAAAAACAAATTTATTATTTTAAAAGCAATCTAGCTCCACTAAGGCCCTCAAATCACCATTTTATCTCTCATCAATCTATAAATATTGTATACCAAGGTGCAAACTCTAAATAAAATACTATGCACTTTTGTATAGACTTGTATTTTTTCCCCTCATTTATTGAAAGGAGTTGTGCCTTTTGGAGCATCGGTCTATGGTTCTTGGGAGTGGTAGCAATCGAAATTCTTTATGCATGTTGCGGGAAGAATCCAAACCTTAAACCTACCTTCCTTGTTGCCTGACTGCTTTGACCAAATACCTGAGAATTACCTGTCTTCTTTGAACTAAAAGACAAGCAGATACCTTTTCTCTCTTGATTCGCAAACCTAATGTGGTCAAGCATAACAAACCCGATGGTGAGAAAAGATAATGTAGTTACCACAGAAGAATGTAGAATTAGTATGTAGTTACCAGTGACAACTCATACGAAAATTTGACGGTGTTTATATTATGATAAATACTATTTCATACTTGCTACTAAACAAATTGGATTAAATCACAATACATAGACAAATAACTTGAGTTCCTTATTCTTTAAAAACCCTAATTTTATCTCTCTCTTATTGATAATTTTTATACAAATGACATCCACTTCAATGCGAGGCTCTTAGGATTGGGGTAGAACACAACTTTTGTTTATTGCTTTCTTTTATGTAACTCCTGCCATTAAAACTTTGTTGTGTTCTCTTCCATATTTTTTATTCCTCTGCATCGATCCTATTGAACTGTTGAAGGGAACAATGTCCTGGTCATTGCATTACTCCTCTGTGTTGACTATGTTCTTGACCTAACGCGTTTTGTGCAAGGTTGTGCGTTGGTAACTCCTATGTTTGGTGCATTTCATGGTGAATGTTGTGCATTGAAGACCATGTAATGATATATGTTGTACATTGGAGACCATGCAATGGCATATGTTGAATATGGTTGGTGTGTTTATTGCTTTTTTTGTATGTTTGGAGCATAGGTTTGTTAAGATTGATTACATACAGCTAGAGTTGTTGTATGCTATGCATTGGAATGGTATGATTTTTTATTATATGTTGCGTCAATGAAATATGAATGTAATGTTTGATTATGCTGCGTTGAAACCTTATCTTAATGCAAACCATGAGTGTTATACATTGAGAGTTGTGTTTTGAATGTTGTGTGTTACTAGTTACGAATAAAGTATCGAAAATAAGCGATTTATCGTCAGCTTAAGAATTGATACATATTTCTCAGCAGACATAAGTTGTTGTAGATGCAGGTTTGGATCTTGATCTTCTACTTCATTGACTTTTTTTAGTAATTAATTCATTATTAGGAAAAAAATCAAAACAAAAAGACTTTGATATACCAATTCAACATTTAAATATATTAAAATCATCCACCATATAAAAGATAATTAGCATATGTCGCTTTCAGTCTAACCAAAACAAAAAGCATATTTATAGTCATTAAATTAACAATTAGTTGTTGAATTTAATTTATATTTAATGATTCATTTTGGATTGACTTTGATCATTTTAATAATTAGGTTGCATCGAATTCTTGAGCATTCGTAAGCCCTACACATCACACTTTTCATCATAATCCGATGAAATTAAATTTTATTTTTATCTTAAGCTAATGGGTGGAAGATAAAGCTAATCCATTTATGTTTAAGTAGTAGGAAAAATATTACATGATATTTAAAAAGTTTTATTATTTATGGTTGTTACGACTAGGTCAATAAACTCTCGGATAAGCTCCTTATGGTCATTTTGAAATCAACACCCTCACAGTCCCACTCTAAGTCAAGTGTTAGGGATTCTCACCTCACACATTTCGTGTCTTTCTCCAAAACCTGACCTTCGACTGGTGACCCACAAGAGGGGTCAAATATGAACTCTCTTTTCCGTTATCCACTTACATTTCAATCCAAAGAAAAAAAATTGGGGTAGTTAAATAAGATTAAATTGACTTATTAATGATGAAAAAAAATTGATTGGATTTAGGTAACATGGTCAACAAGATTCAATTTTAACAAATATTTGAAGATATAATTTGATGATGTAATTCTTTTATAAATTACTGCACGAAAATGGAGAAAAAGTCTTTTATGTATCAAAAACAAACAAGTGATTAAAAAGTGCATACAAAGACAATCACCCTTTCTCTAATGAATCCAGGCGATGCGAGCTCATCCAGAAAGTGCTTCTTACACTCTTGTAAAGTCTTCCTCTAAATTTCATCATATGAAATATTGTACATGTCTGCCACTATCACCCTTTCTCTAATGAATGCAGGTGTTGCGAGGTCATCTAGAAAGTGCTTCTTACACACTTGTACAATCTTCCTCTGAAGTTCATTGTACGAAAGATTGTACGTGTCCATAATTGGATCATCATCAATAGGAACAACTTCCTCTTCCTCGCCTGGAGCTAAATCTATTGCTAAAGATGGTGGTGATTGAATGGCGACCTATTGTGTACTTGAAATGAGGTCAAAATTATGATTATTTGGCTCTAGTTCCTCCTTTGTGTCTACAATCTTAATTAATTCCTCAATCTGCTGAGCAAGCTCCTTGTCCTGTATATGTCTTCTCTCCTCCTCTATTGGTGGTCGGTTTTGTTCTTTCTCTTCATCTTTCTTCTACACTATTTTACACCTCGCCTCTCTTCTTCTTCCTTCTTATACTTCTCTTCTTGTTCTTGCTTCCGCTTTTATTCCTCCAATCTCCTCTGCATTTCCCTCTGTCGAAACTTTGATGGCTCTTTCACCCAGCCTTTAACAAGGTCTTTTGTCCTCAAATAGTTGTTGGTGGCATGGAATTATGAATCCATGAGTGCTTCTAAATTGGGAAAATGGTACATAAGACGGTAATATTTTGCTAGAACAGTAGCAAGCTTTGTCCCTTGGCATTGTACAAAGTCATATCTCCATGCAATCTTGTGTAATCATGATTGTTGAACACTAACATATACATATCAGTCCTCTAGATATGCTTTGAATCCCTTTGCTAAAAAAAGTTCATTCACTTTCTTCTATGTAAGATATGATTCCTTTTCCACAAATAGTTGAGTGTCTGAATACATTGGTAAGTTAACTGGCATGCTCTCAACTACTTCCCCGATATTACTTTTTTTGGTATCTTTTGAAGCAGCTCTCTTGGGTTCCATGGTAGTAGTGACTGCTAAAGATAAGTGCTCAACAATTGTTGTATTCGCTGGAGGGAAAAGGCACTCATGGCAAGAAAACATTAGCTTTTGCAAATCAACTTTCAAAGCTAGATTAGGTAGAAAACACATAGGTTGATGAGAAGGATTGCACAATTTTCATGATCAAGAGAGGGAGATTGGCTGACGGAACTGTGCTTTATGCAGTCCCAACAACGAAGGGTGTATCTTGAAGCTTGAGACTGCACAATGCGTGGTTCATCCTAGGAAATGACTGGAAAAGACTATGCATTGCGCAGACTCTATGGCCAAGGTGGTAGTCTGAGCCTTGGAACTACATAATGCATAGCTAGGCCAGACTATACTGCGCAATATGCAATCTCAAAGGCCAAGATCTTGGCTTGAGGCTTGGACTTGTGCAATTCCCAGCCAGTCAAGTCAGTGGATGGCCAAGTGAAGTGCATATCTGCCTAGCGAGGATGTGGGAAACAAGCAGATTTAAGTGATAATGCAAGTTAAAGTGCAGATATGCCCAGTGAGGGTGTGGGAAAGAAGCATATCTAAGTGATAATGAAAGTTAAAGTGAATATATCGCTAAGTATAGATATATCGATGTGAATCAAGTGCATAAACTCAAAAAACATAAGGAAAATCAAATATGTGAGGAGAGTCATCGGAATGACGACCACGGGTGTGCAAAAACAAGAAAACTAATGTGAAACTTATGAAAGGCGTATGGAAAATTGAATCAACGCTTCTACATGATATTATAAGTTAAAACACCAGAAACCATTAAGAGAAACAAGCAAATGAACACTCACATAAGCGAAACGATAAAAAGCAACAAAAAAGCAGCAAAAGATGACAAAAGTAAAACTCAGATAGAAAAGTGATGCAAACTCCACCAAAGGCATCCTTGATCTCCTTGGGAATGCTATAGCTCCAAGATTGAATGTACAAATGAGCTCTAAAGGTGTCAATTAAATAGATTTGGGTAGATTAGGGTTTATGACGTGCATGGCCAAAATCAAGGAAAAAGCGACACTTGGTAGAAATTTCTAAAAAATAGTAATTGTGCCACTTTCAGGAAACTAATAATGAATCCATATTTTCTATGGATGATTTTTTGTTTCTCTCTTTTTCTTTTTTTTCTTTTTTTGGGAAACTTTCCATGCAAACTGCCAAGGAATATTGTGCAATTATGGGGAATTGGGCAACTTCCCAGTTAAGTGCATTGTACAGTTTCTGAGCTCAAGGAGTGGATTGTGTAATTTCATAGCTTAGTGTTGTGCTGCCATCCATGACTACACAGTTATCAAGCTCAAGGCTAAGCTTCCATCATGGATTGCGCAATTTCCATCTTCAAGGTTGGCTTTCCCTCATGGATTGTGCAGTTTCTGGAGGCAAGCCCAGAATCACTGTAAGGCCAAGTCATAAGGTTAGCTTGTGACTTAGAAAGATAAGAAAAGTATGAAAACAAGAAAACACAATTATAAATGAAAGAATAAGTCTTGATCAGATCATGAATATTTGATGACAATACAAGATAAAATCTTTTGGATAGAAAGGAAGGCTCCAAAATAAAAGCATATGCAAAATTTTATAGGGTGGTTGTAGCAGCTACAATATAGTGTAATAAGTCTCCAAACTAGTGTTCTTAATTTCTTCATTATTTATTTTCATGATTTTATCATTACTTTGTAGTGTTCATTTTAGTCATAAATACATTTTATTATTATTATTATTTTTATGTAGGTATTAATTTTATTGATGCTTAAGATAAAGTAAATAAACTGAATGTAATAACTATATTCAAATTAAGAATCTTAGCATTCTCTTAAATTTCACTCATGTCTTAAATTCATTTAGTATTAAAGGCAAGGGCATATTGTCTTGTTTAAGTTGAAAGTGTACAACATTGAAACCATGCTTATTGTAATCATTTTTTAGAAGTGACACAAACATTAATATGTATCTAGTTGGTTAGGCTTGGGCATTAACATTAAAATTTTGTAGCTGATAAAGAACATTATTTAACTAGAAAGTTAAGGCATAGTCACTATTCACTAGTTGATAGTACAATATATAATTATGTTATGGCACATTCCATGGATATAAGAGGAGATTCACATGTGAAAGAATCTATTACTTGCAAGAGGCTTATTTCTTATTTTAAGAAGACCATTATATTACATAATACAAAATTATATGCTAACATAACTATTATTTTGCTTATAATTACAACGTATTAATATTCTTTAAGTTTTGTAATTATAACTATTTTTGCTTATAATTACAACATCTTAATATTCTTAAAGTTTTGTAGTTATATAGATTGTAAATTTATATATTTTATTGAACAATTCTTAGAGATAAATAACCAAAAAAAAGCTTGATATCTTTTTCTTTGTCCACTTTTATAATTAATCTATCAAAAACCATTACAAAAACATATAGCTAAAAGAACCATTTACATATTTATAAATATAAAAAATGAACAATAACATATGCACACTAATTGTTTTTTTCAGACAAAAAAAATATGGTATATATAATGTACCAGTCCATATAGAAATGTTTGTATGTAATAGAGTCTACAATATCGAGATATAGTATGACGCACATGTGCATGATATATGGGTAGTTTGTTTGCCTCAACAACCAAAAATGTAGTACGGTTCAGCCTAGAAAGAAACAACAACCTCATATATGTCCAAAACTATATGTCCAAATAGTGCTATCAAAGGCGGGGGAAAAACATAAAAGAAGCATACACATCGAGAGGAAAAAGCAATAAAAATCATGCAACAGGGATAGAGCCCTCAACTTGTATTTTTCCATTAGCCGGTATTGTGTAGCCCGTGTTGCCATATGCATCATTTATGCCAATCTTTGACAGTGAATCAACTACCTTGTTTCTTTCTCTGAAGATGTGAGTGAAGTTGATAGAGTGGAAAGATCTTATGAGTAGGGAGATCTAAGACATCTAGGCCTGAAGATGAGGAGGAGAAAAATTTAAGCCCCTGGTTATATGTTGTATAAGTACCTTTGAGTCCTTGAAGACATGTAATGTGTCAATGGACAGTTGATGTGCAAACAAAAGTAATCCCCGTAGAGTTAGGACCTCTACCCTTGTGTTTGTGCCCAAGTCGCCATTACAGTGAATCATGTAATGAGTAATGTGATAGAGGCGAAGCCATACCTTGCATCCACATAATTGTCATTGGGTTGCACCATCAAAATATTATGCAGGGAAATGTATGGGATGTGCAATGGATCTGAGAGAAAGGTCCCAGGAGTGTCTACATTGTGACACATTCCCCACAAGCCATTGGATTATTTTAAGGACAATACGATGAGTGATGATCAAGGAGCCTAAAAAATGAATGCATTTCAAGCCTTCCATATTTCCCAGATGGTGTAAAAAAAAGGGATGGCTTTGTGTTCCCCCCCTCCCCCCCTTCCCCTCCCCACTCCAACCACCAAATGTAGCAATCCTGAACATGTGTGAAACTTTTGTAAGAGATATAAGAGATATTAAGAAAATGGCATATACCCAACCAGATTGAGAGAGAGATAGGACATTCAATAAAGAGATGGGAATTGTGTTTAGTTGCATCACATAATAGTGAGCATCTCCCAGGACCCTGCATACCCTTCTTGCATAGATTATCCCATGTGAGGTTTTTATTCTACGATACCAACCAATTAAACAAAGTGATTTTGTGAGGAATATGAAGTTTCCATACCTTATGGTACCAGTTTGGCTACAACCCTCAAGAAGGGAAGATAAGGTGTTTATATATATTCGCAACCACAACTCCTTTTAAGTTAAGTGTACCTGCCCAGGTAATGTTCTACTCCTCCCCCCGTTGCATAGTCCTATCTGTCTGAGTGTGAAAATGAATGTTTCTCAATCCAAAATCAGATCATCATGTATGCCAAAATCCTCAGCCTGTCTCCACATAGGTGTGTTATCATTCCATCCAATGATAATATGATTCATATAGAATATGCCATGTACGTGCAAACTGTGCAGGAGATGTTCTAATAACTGTTGTGTGACAGTGACATCCTTAATCAAATTTGTACCAATACTGATTTACAAGCCATTTCCAAATTTCCAGAAAAGTCTCTAAAGAAAAATTCCCTTCACCTTTTGAAATATCCTCCAAATATATGATCCAATTACCTTCCCAAGTGTGCTCGTCCTACTCCATGCCACAAGGTCCCTCATTTTCAAATATTTTGTAAATATGATGTCCACCACAGACCTTCCATGTGTAGACCTCACCAAAGGGACTTCGAGAGGAGTGCCCATCTAAATACCTTGGTATCCAAAATGCCCCATCCACCCACTTCCTTCGAGACTTTTAGATTATCCAATTTTGTAAGGAGATATTTGAATTTAGTATTTCGACCCACCCAAATGAAGTGTTCCAAAATAGATTTTATTTTATGGATGATGGTTGCAAGAAGACCGAATAGGTGCGTCCAATACGTTCCCATCTATAGAAGTACTTCTTGTACAAGAATGAATCTTCCCCCAAGTGACAACCATCTTTGATTCTAGGCATTTACCCTCGTTTTAAATTTATCTAGAATCTAGTACCAATCTTCATCCCTGTAATTTACTGGCTCTAAATTACATCCCAGATATGTGAGTCCCTCCAACAATGGTTTACAATTGTAATTGAACATGTTGGAAATGTTGGTGATATCCCTCATACCCCCTGTAGACTATAAGATGTATGACTTACATTCATTTTCCATCAATCCTGTAGCAAACCTGAATCGGGCCAATATGTTGTGGAAATTTCTCCATAAGACCTTGGACAAAACACCAAATGTTGGGCATGGAATCCCCATTAAGGCATGTTTTGGGGCTTAAAGCCCAAGTTTTGACCGAATCTTGTTGTAAAAGCTCCGCGAATGGTAGGTGCGAGGTGCGAAAGTATGATAGAGTCACAGGGTTGTTTGCCCTAGTTTTGTAATGTAATGTCAGTTGGATAGACCTACCCATGGTGCGCGTACCATGGGATTGTATAAATAGAGCGAGGCTCTAAGTGTAAAAGAAGAGTAACGAATAATGAAGGGAATGAGAAGTCTAAGTGGTTGAGTCAAAGTGTAGAGTGTGTCTATGGGTCGTAGAGTAGGAGAAGGCTCTGTAGCTGGGTGCGCGTGCAACTGAGTGCGCAGGGCGAGTCAAGTCTGTAACCGTGGAAAGAATCAATAAGGAGAAATTTTACTATAATTCTGTGTATCTGTTCTTGCGTTAATACATCATTGATATAATTTGCAAATATCTTGTTTATTTACTGCGCGCACCTATATGAAGGCTCTATTTTGTTAAGTATAACTTAAAGCACTCAAGTAGGCAGAGATAATTAACTAATATTGGAATATAAGCAAGGTCTTGGGTAATAACATAGAGCGCAGTGCACAACCCCTAGGTAGGGTTGCGCAAAGGTAGTATATCAAGCTGCGAGTAACAGGAAAGTCTGCAAAGAAACCTGTGCGCAAGGACAAACCGTGGACCAATCAAACTCATCAGACATCTCCAAGGTGCGAAAACCTGGTTCTATCACCCTCCCATACTACTTCGAGTGAGACCTCAGTCTGCACTCCGCAGACTATTGCCAAAAGGGCCAGTAATACTGGGATTTGTTTGGCTAATTAACTCTGAACCTGGGTTAAGCCCCAACAAGCTAACAAATGGTTCCATTACCGGGACTGGGATCTGCATAGAGATGTCTGATGTCGTATCACTGGAATCCAACAAAGAAAGGAATTGAAGAGTGGTTGGACAAAAATATTCACGAGTTCGTGGCGCAGGAAAACAGGAATCTACGATTAGCAAAGGAAGAGTGGTTAGATTGCTATTTATATACGGAAATCCACAAAATTTTCTTTGCATCCTTCCCTACTAAGTTGTACGAGTGAATCAGGAGGCTAGCAGATAGCCAAGGAAGGTGTAAACTCGACAAACCTATTGTGTGGACTCCAAAATTGGTGTGCAAACTGGAAGCATCGAAAGATAAGATCGCGCGCACTATCGATCATTGGTTGGATCAAATCATAGGAGGGTTCATCACCAAATTCACGATAGATACTTTGGTCAGCTATAGCAAGGTAGAATGACGCTTCCTCAAGGGACTGCAAGGTAAGTACGTTAAATCTTTTAACACTTTGATTAAAATTCTATTGTGTGAAAAGTGAGCTATGTGAATAAATTGATGTTTGTGGCTACGCGGAGTGGGAGGATATATAGAAATGAAGGTAGCATAGAACTAGAAACTAGCCCCTTGATTTCAGCTCCGCGAGGAGGCGAAGAGGAGTTCACGAAGGTTTCCCCAAGAAGTGCGATCAATTTGATAGAGAAAATAATTCCGCGCATACCACCCCCACCCACACCACCACAAGTTTCACCATCTTCACCCATGACTTCACCCATACCACCTCCGCCACCACCGCGAAGCAGTATGACTAGCATAATAAAGCTACTAGTTTTCAAGGGAGTAAGGAATGAATATCCGGACCAATTTTGGTTTGTGGTAAAAGCTGTATGGGAAGCACAGGGTGTCACGGATGACAATGTAAAGAAGGCAATGTTGGTCAGCGCTCTGTAGGATCACGCACTAACATGGTACATTAAGCATTCCAATGACAATCCGAATGCAGGGATAGCGGATATCCAAGCTGCGCTAAACAATGAATTTAGAAGGCCAAAATCGAAGGCACAGTTGATCATTAGATTCAATAAAATCACCATGCTACTAGGCCAAACCTCATGGGAGTTGGATCAAATGCTGAAGTGCACAATTCATGAAGCGAACATGACCTTAGCAGATGGGCAACATCGTAAATGGTTTGTAGCCTCGTTAACAACACATCTACGGAATGCGCTATTGAAACAAAGGCTAAATACTCAAGCTGAGGCTTTGGAGGTTGCGATGAGATTGCATGAGACTCCGATACAAGATCCTAACCTGGGAGTCCAGCAGATTCCGCACAGTTGAAAAACTTGTGCCTTGAGATGCAGAGTTTGAAACAAGATAGGATGGCTTGTCTAGAAATGCGTGACAAGGTATGTTGCATAAAGTGAAAGGGGCAGGGGCATGATAAGGACCACTTCTTGGTTTTCACAAATTACCTCGAAGGAGGAGGACCAATTCCATTGAGACCGGAGGCACAGGTAGGACTAAGTGCGGCGCTTGCGTTATTGCGCGCGATTTGTCAGATAGGAGGAACACATGCTATAGATAACTGCCATCTACTACAGAAGTATACGGAGAATTCCCAGTAGTTGTTCTGTAATTTCTATAGGTTAGTAGGCCATGATGAGTGCACCTATAGAAGTTATGAAATGATGATGGATTGGACTCCTACCTATAGAGTTCAAGCCGAAACACTGCCCCTCGATGAAAACAAAGGAATGGCATGCAGTGGATTTCAAGGGCATGGACAAGGCCGAGGTGGATTGGGACAAGGAAGACGTCGCAGATAGCTGATATGCTATAATTGTGGAGGGTTGGGGCATTATGCCCGCGATTATACAAATCCAACGAGACCATCATGCTTATATCGTACGCAATTTGATCATGAGACGGAGGACTGTCCCACATTGATAGCGAGGTTGCACGATCAAGGAGCACTCCAACCTCCCCCGACTCAGAACCTGCAAATGATGAGGTATGAGCCACGCGAGGAAGACCCCAATGTAAATATCATGCTCCGAAGTGGTATTACGATAGGGGATGACAAAGGCACACAACCTGAAGAAAGTACCTGGGTTCGCAAAGCCCCAACGAAGGAACCAGAATTTGATTTGGAACGCATTAAGGAGACCTTCATGGAAGCTAAGAGGAGCTTCATGGATGCCTCCACTTCAGGAAGTAAAGTCAAACTAGAACCGAAAATGGACCCATCGATGCTCACCACATTCTTGGAGACATGCATGAAGTTGTTGCGTGATAGCAAGGCTGTGGAGGCATTGTAAGAACTAATAACTAGATGTGCTGGGACCGCACCAAGAGAAGTGCACGTAGTCTGGAAGCTTAGGAAGTACACGATGCAAACAAGAAGGGAGATGAGATTGACCGCACAGATCAGGGAATATGAGATGGATCAAGTGATTCTGGATCTAGGATCGGATGTGAATGTCCTGCCAAAGCAGACATGGGAATGCATGGGCAGGCCTACGTTGCAATGGTCTCCTATCCAACTACGAATAGCGAACCAGCAAAAGATCCTACCTATGGGGAGATTGCAAGGAATCACAGTAGATATCGAAGGAGCGAGTGCGCTAGAAAATTTCGAAGTGATAGAGATTGTTGATGACATAAATCCCTATCCCACACTACTAGGAATAAATTGGGCCACCGACATGAATGGAGTGATAAATCTAAAGAAGCGCGAGATGATTTTTGAGAAAAAGTCACTGCGCATAGTGGTACCTTTAGACCCTGCGGAAGGATTATGCTACACAGAGCCAGTGCGCGACTATGACAGCGACAATGATCTAGATTTTATCTACAAGATAACTGCGCGTGAGCAAGACTAGGTAAATCCAACCACGGATGGCCAAATCTTGTGGGAGCGCGGAAGCTCCTGTACATCAGATTCTGATGAAGAGGTAGAACAATGGCAGAATAGGTTACACGAGATAACCACGCTCAACTGTAACATGATGACAAGGTTACTGCACTGCGTAGCAATAGACGTAAGAGATTTTCCTACGTAAGAAGAGTTAGGTGAAGTGGAGGAGTTCCTGAACAAATTTGAAGGAGAAGTGTCGGAACAACAGCGGTTAGGTGCTCTGAAATGGGTACTGCATGCTACGCCCGCAAGGTGGTGGGGTACGCACCAAAAGAGTTTTGAGGACTAGCATGACTGCCAAAGGATGATGTGCCTATGATTTGGGAAGCCTCGGATGTGGTTAAAAGACAAGTATGGAGGACGAAATGGCCTGTGCACCCACCTTTCCAGGTGGGTACAAGCCTATGGTGTGAAACTTGTAGGAATGCATCGATTACTTGCAGTAGGAGACATGATCGAGACACAGGTGTGAGCAAGACAATGGCGTGAACGACCCCTCCGTTTGGGACCAAGAAGTATGTTAAGACCAAGCACACAGAAACATATTCATGCAGAATCTTTTGAAAAAGTACGCGAAGCAGTGAACATGGTACACCATGTGAAGTGGGCTGACTGGGACCTGCACGTACCAGCGGTTCTCTGGGCATGTAGGACCGTGTGCGAAACCCTGACCGCACGGGCACCTCTGAAGCTGAAGTATGAAGAGAATGTTGTAATCCACATGGAGCATGAAAAGCCTAGTCCATGCATAGTAGCACCAGTAGATACGATGGTTCGTGAAGCCTGGACAGAAGGGATCACACAGCCGCAAGAAGAAAAACGCATGGGACTTGAGGAAGAAATCCAACAGGGAAATTTTAGGCTCCAAGAACTTAAAAAATAAAGGGTGTGATTGAGGAAAAGCACCATGGTAGAAGCAGAAATCAAGAAGCTGGAAGACAAGATAGGGGACGAGCTTCTTGATAAGAAGACCATAGTGATAAAACAGGGTGCGCACAATCATGCTGACAAGTTTGAGGACTATCACCATGAATTGATCAGTCTGATGCCTTGGCTTGGACTGCATATTACTAAGAGAATTAACCAGGGTGATGTGCTGCAGAGGATAAGGTACGCAACACCACCTATAACCGTAAAATGTAGGTATTTCCCAAGAAGAATGCTGGATGACAAGAGGAAACCGCACATAGGTGGCACGGCCACCTGACTAGCCGATGGAGGAATAGTCTTAGCACTCCAGGCAGTTGAAAGGAAGTGCGGGACTATAAACGACTATGCCCGGAAGCTACGCAAGGTTCGAGCTACGCGCAGAAACAAAAAGTCACAAGGTCCACAACCGTGCATAGGGAGTTGCACTGAAGTCACTATTCATGATGGGATGCTCGACTTGAGGCCAAATGGAGCGGGAGGCAGGCATTTAAGATGCAATTTATGGGCAATATTTGGAAAAATCTGCCGCCAA
Source organism: Pinus taeda (assembly GCA_000404065.3). Classification (NCBI taxonomy): domain Eukaryota; kingdom Viridiplantae; phylum Streptophyta; class Pinopsida; order Pinales; family Pinaceae; genus Pinus; species Pinus taeda. The sequence continues at coordinate 37,161 of APFE030328032.1, read as the reverse complement.
GGGAGCATCAATGACCCGAATTTAGGGGGAGCGGTTGAATTCAAATTCAAAAAGTGCTATAAATTATAAAGGGCTACCCAGCAAACAACACTTGGTTATTTGCAAATTAAGCTATTGAGCAGAGCCCTGAGTGTTGTGAGCCAAGCATTGATTAAGCTCCTGAGTTCGCGAGTGCTAGATTTCTGGATCAATATGATGGCAACAACTGAGGATGTTATGGAGATAACCAAAATGACCGTTAGAGAGGTTGTGCAGGCTCTAGCTGTGGAAGATGCTCCGGAAGGAGCCGGGATTGTCGCAGAAATCCCAAAATCACTGCGCACGCCAAGACCTAAGAAGGACAAACAAGCAATGGTTCTCGTACGTGTGTCCCTGCGGAACCCGCTACACACCAAGCTATCAATGGAGGAGAAGGGGAAATTCGTCACCAAAGAGACAGATGAAGAAGAAGAAGATCTGGAGGATCTTATCATTGTGAAGGACGAGGATGAAGGCATAAAGGAGGGCACTCATCTTGCACACCACACAACAAAATTTCCTGCCTATGTCCCCCCACGAAAAGGGAAGGCAAAAGTGCCCAAGGACCTGGACGAGACCAAGAGCTCACTCCAGACCCCGCTCCTCCCAGACAACATTTTGTTTGAGGGCACGCACCTGAGACACATGCCAAGCCTGAAATTCGAAGATTGGGACCTCGCTCACCATGATAAGTTACCTCACCTTGAGACCTGGAACGTTATGAATCCCAAGCAGAACATCATGGCGGGGGTGACATAATTAGAGCCGCGGAAGTGGTTGCGCGGAGTGGAAAAGGTTTGGCTATTGAACCTGCTCTGGGTGCCACACTTCCATCGCGCCCCAATAACCATTTTCGTCATCAGGCAACTACTCTGCCTAGTGCAGGATGGGTGCTTGTGGTTGGAGGAGCCCACCCCCATAATAGCAGACCTGATTCACCACATCTCTCGGCTTCCATGTAAAGGAAAGGACCTCGTGGACATGTCGGAAAGGAAGTGCAGTGACTTGGCCATCACGGAGGCCATGAAGAAAAAGCACAAGATGGAAAAGAAGAAGAGGGGCAACGCCATCTCCAGCATTAAGGAGAAAGCAATGCATGTGGCAACCCAAATCATGGCAGGAAGGTCATGCGCAAGTGTCATGCAGAAGAAATGAACCAGTAGAGGCACGGATCCATAGGTTAGCAGTAGGGATCCGCAAGGTGAGCAAAGAATTGACAAAGATTCAGCTGGAGCTAAACCTTCAGATCGTCGAGCTGCGATTAAAGGCACAACCATCCACTCCCCCGAAATTCAAAGAACAACACGCTAGTGCTATCACCGTGGGGTTGGAGGAAATTAGCAGTGCGGTGCGAAACTGCACCAGCATGTTGGAAGAATCATTTGAGGTCCTCACAGATTTGCAAGAGGACCCCAACATCCAACGCTTGGAGGCAGAGGTGCGAGAACTCCAAAAACAATACGATAGCGTCAAAGGAACTGCACAAACAGTGGCCCTCACTCAATGGCTCACACGGATGCAGCAGGCTAAAGCGCTGAAAGAGCAGGTGGACACGGCACAACACAACGAAGCAGTCCTAAAGGCATGCGTTCAGCCTTGGATTGATGAGGCCTTCACCATCATCGTAGATATTGAAGGCAAGCTCTCACAAATGCAAGGGATGCACACATTGATGCAGAGAAACACTCCCGACACAGAGGTCTCGAAACAAAGAATGCAGTAGATCGAGCAAGCAGCAGCTTAGTGCATTGTTGACCTTCGTGCAGTCCGAGAACAGTTGGAGGGACTCCGCGCAAAGATCTTCGTACAACAAAGTGACTTGAGGGTCAGTCACAATGTTCATGTTGGGGGCCTGTTAGGCATGGAATCCCCCCCAAGGCATGTTTTAGGACTTAAAGCCCAAGTTTTGACCGGATCTTGTTGTAAAAGCTCCGCGAATTGCGAGCACGGGGTGCAAAAGTATGATAGAGTCACAGGGTTGTCCGCCCTAGTTTTGTAATGTAATGTCGACTGGATAGACCTACCCATTATCCACGGACCATGGGATTGTATAAATAGAGCAAGGCTCTAAGTGTAAAATAAGAATAATGAATAATGAAGGGAATGAGGGAATGAGAAGTCTAAGTGGTTGATTCAAAGTGTAGAGTGTCTTTATGGGTCGTAGAGTAGGAGAAGGTTCTACAGCTGAGTGCATAGAGGCCTAGTAGTCCGTAGCTAAGTGCGTGGACTCCTGCAACTGAGTGCGCAGGGCGAATCGAGTCTGTAACCGTGGAAAGAATCAATAAAGAGAAGTTTTGCTATAATTCTGTGTATTTGTTCTTGGGTTAATACATGATTGATATAATTTGCAAATATCCTGTTTATTTACTACGTGCACCTTTATGAAGGTTCTATGTTGTTAATTATAACTTAAAGCACTCAAGTAGGCAAAGATAATTAACTAATATTGGAATATAACCAAGGTCCTGGGTAATAACACAGAGCGCAACGCACAACCCCTGGGTAGGGTTGTGCGAAGGTAGTATATCAGGCTGCGAGGAACAGGAAAGTGCATGAAGCAACCTGTGCGCAGGGACAAATCGGGGACCAGACGAACTCATCATACATCTCTAGGGTGCAGAAACCTAGTTCTAGCACCCTCCGATACTACTTCGGCTGAGACCTCAATCCGCGCTCGGCGAACTGTTGCCGAAAGGGCTAGCAGTACCAGAATTTGTTTGGCTAATTAACTCTGAACCTGGGTTAGGCCTCAACAAGCCAACACCAAATACCAGTATATCATCTACAAATAGGTTGTGAGAAACTGATATACATGAGCATATACGGACTCCCTTAAATAGATCTTCTGTAGTAGCCGCTCTAATATTGTTTCTTAAATAGACCATTACCAGTATGAATAAAAGTGGTGATGGAGAGCATCCTTGATGGAGTCCCCACCCAACACCAAATAAATTTGATGGGTAACCATTAATTAGAATAGTAAAGTGTGCACCGGATACACATGCCATAATCCATTTAATGATAGGATTTGAGAGTCCAATCTTCAATAACACAAATCTCAGGAATTCCCAATCCAAACAGTCATAAGCCTTACAAAGGTCAGTCTTCATTACCAAAGCTGTTAAATTCCTGGATTGTATTGAGTGTATAGTCTCTTGTGCAATGTTGACCACATCATGTATCAACCTGTTATGCAGAAAACCTAATAGCTCTTGGTTGATATGTACCGAGAGGGTGCCTTTTATGTGCTCCACAATAATCTTTGAGATACGTTTATACACAATATTGCAAAGGGATATGGGACAGTGGTCCAAGAAGGACCGTGTCTTCGATATCTTCAGAACGAGTGCAATGAATGTCAAGTTTATGTAACCAGATATGTGACCCAATGTTCTAGTCTCTTCCACCATATCCAAGAGATCCTTTGTAATCAAAGCAAAGGAGTATAGCAATAATTCCACAGTCGAGTCGTCTGGGCCTAGACTTTTATCCTTAGCAAATATTTTCAGGGTCTGGTAGATCTCCTTAGTATTGACTAATCTATATACCAGATTATTTAAGTCCGCATTGAACATTTGAGGATATTCTGATATACCCCAAACTTGGTCCTCAACGTTTACATCAGGTCACAAGTGGAAAAATGTCTTGAAATACGTGACAACCTCCAGCTGGATATCCACCATCATGTGCACCATTTCTCCATCTTGGCCACTAGTTCTCCATATTGTATTCCCATTCCTCCACTGATTTGCAATATGGTGAAAATATTTGGTATTCTCATCACCCTCCTTTAACCAAATGGCTCGACTCTTAAGTCTCCAAGTGGTTTCCTAAATATGTAAGATCTGCCTTTTCTTATGTTCTAGTGCTCTAGTGCTTTTAGTTTTTCCTAGGAGTCCAGTGGAGGTGAATCACATTCATTTGTTTCCATCCAACCTTATATATCTCTTGTAATGGACTGTAGCTCCTGTATGAGAGCCTTCTTCTTCATTTGTTCCCATATTCGAACCCAATGCTTCAATTCATGTAGTAGAGAGGTGAGCTGTAGACTCGAAGATATGTCCTTCACCCAATGTTGTGACTTTAGAAAATCGGTGACGAGCATGACAAAGCCCTCGTCCTCCAACCATGTATAATTAAATTTGAATAGAATACCCATGCCCAGCGCATCCAATTTCCATTGTAACACAATGGGCATGTGATCAAAGATGTGAGCCTTAATAACCCTCAAGTGCATAACGCCAAATTTTCCAATGAGGTTTTCATGGACAAGAAAATTGTCCCATATCTTGTCGATGTGGTCCTCACCCGATCTACCATTGTACCAAGTCAGGGTAAGAGTGAGAGGGTGGATATCCCGCAAATGATTTGTCGTGAATAGGAGGGATAAATGGTATGCGAGTGGATACCCCCGACACCGTGTCCCCCAACATTCCTACCTCGATAGTGTGGCATTGAAATCACTAGCGACAATCAATGAGTCTATTTTTAGCAGTCTGCATACTTCCAATCTGTCTCAAAAATCCTCTCTACGAACATAAAAAGCATATAAATTAAGGATGTGTATTTTGAATAATAAACCTTTAATATACCCTCACAACAAAATGCAACAAAGAAATTATAAGGCAAGAAAATGGTCTATCTAATATCCCGCCAAACCATTTGAATCTAATTTATATATATAATATGCACACTCATTATCTATATAATACTTTTACAGTTAAATTTATATAATACTTTTACAGTTAAATTTTAAAATAAATTTGAAGAAAAATAAAAACAATTCACAAACTTAAATATTATTTTTGTAATTATATGTTTCCGTAAATAAAACGATAAGAAAGTGCTCCTTTAAATTTGACCTAATAACTTTATTTTTAACCATTAAATTTACTTTTACTGAAAGTGTGATTTCCGTATTATTATTGTTTATTTATATAATGAAATGGGTAATATCAAGGCTATGAGTTTACGTACGTTAGGTGAAAAAAGGTCTTATAACGTAACGAAAATAAAATATTACTTTATTTATTTTAGTTTATTTTAATTTTAATGTGAGATATTAAAATCTTATTTTATTATTTTAGTTTTACTATATATAAGTATATAGTTTGATTGATATTAAAGATCTATTTTAATCAAAGTATATAGTGTTTTTTTTGCTATTTTGAAATAATTTTTAAGATTTTAATTTTATTATCAATAATTATTGAGGAGATAGTATCTATTTAGTTTTAATATAATATTCTAGAATATTCTTAGTCGTATTTATAAAATAAAGGTTGAGAGTTATCTCCAAAGTAGTGATGTTTTTTTCACTTTTAATTAAATTGTTAATTGAAAAAATGTGATATGAGCATGTGCCATATGAACATGAATTACCTTTTTTTGGCATTTATATCTAAAAACTAACCCTACACATCTCCCCCAAACTGGATTGTAGAGTGCCTCATGGAGCAATTATTAATAATATTAAAAACATTTAAAGTAAAGCTATAATTTGGTTATTTTTAAGATTTTTACATTTTTTTGACAATGTGAGGTGTCTCATGGGTTACACTTTATGATTTTTATGAAATTTTAAGCTACATTTTATAATTTTGAGTATTCAAGGAAATAGAAACGTTCTAATTTATTGCTATGAAATTATGAGAAAAAATCTAATTTATTGCTACGAAATTATGAGGAAAATATGATTAATTTTAGATGTTTGCAAAAAATTTAAAGATATTTTAATCTACAACTAAAAAACCTTAGAGCTTTAACTATAGAAATTCTATTGCCAAGGGGTGCTAATCCTTTGTAGTTTGGGATAACCTACTAGATTGCTCTTTGGAAAGAAGAAATCCAATTCATATTATAGTTCAAACCGTGTAAAAAATAAAAATTCCTTTATTGTAAATGTTAAAATGTTAAAACATAATAAGAAATATGACATAGCATTTACAAATAATGTGGACTTTAAATATTATATTATTATTTCTT
>APFE030328032.1:0-26563 GCA_000404065.3 Pinus taeda | reverse complement strand
AAATTGTTAATATGTGCCAAAGTGATTTCCATTTTCAACCTTTCCCCATGAGATTTGAACCCATGATCTTGTGGAGACTAAGGTCCACACACAAACCAACTAGTCTACACCTCGTGAGTAATGTTTTGTATTACTCCTTAGTTTACATAGACTAAATAATTCAATTCGTGGTTCTAATAATTTTCTTTCAAAAATAAATAAAATTTAAAATATATATAATAAAAAAATCAAAATATAAAAAAGTTAAACTACGATCATATAAAACCTCAAAAAAACTTATTAGAACAAACTAGTGTGTATATCAACCACATTTACTAATGTGGTTGTGCTATTTTGTATATATATCATCATTATGACTAGTTATGCAAATAGGTATGTATATTTTAGAATAGGGTTTCCAAAATTATAATTTAATTATCAATAATTATTAGGTGGATGTTAGGGATTTAACATCCATAGAATGCCTTATTGCAATCTCTGTGACACACATATAAATACAAAGATAATCCATCATTATATGATCAACAATAGTATGTAGAGATAAGTCTAGAAGAAATAAAATAAAAACCAAGGAGGTCATGCAAACAATTGTTCCAACAGATTCCACAATAGAGGAAAAATATGTGGCAGCACAAAAGCAACAAAGGAGATTATGTGGCTTAGGAAAATTCTAGAAGACTTGCAAGAGGGATGAGTGAACTCTACTCCATTTCTAACTGATAATACTTCTACAATCAAGTTGGCCAAGAATCCAAAATTCCATGATCAAACCAAACATATCAACTCAAACTATGATTTCATTTGATATGATGTAGAGGCCAAGACTATTCATCTAAGACATTATTCCACAAATGAAAATATTGCAAACATCTTCACCAAAACACTTGGAAGAGAAAAATTTGAACAATTCATATTGATGCTCAGACTCAGAAACACCCCTTCATATTAAGGGGAAATGTTAGACACTTAATCCTTGATGATTGGGTGAATAATTTGTAAATATGTAAATAAGTGGGAATATGAATAGTTAGAGTAAGAAGCGAACTTGGAAGATGAAATGCAAGGGTCAATGTTCTATGTTAATATAACTTTATTCTCATCAATGCAACAACAACCTAATTCAAGAGTTATTCCTTACTCTCATAGATTTGAAGGATTTAACCTCCATTTTTCCTTGTTATAATATGTTTTTGTAGGTGAGGAGGTTCGAAGTAATATGATGGTTAGTGTCCGGGCCAATCTTGAAGGTGGTTATTTCCAAGACACTAGTCAATTTTTTAACAAATTGCCTTACTAAAGTGTTTGATGAAATGTTTGTCATTCAAATGTTTGAAGAAAGGCTTGTTCAAACTATGGTTACATCTCTTATTGGACAACATCTTATGTTTATGGGTGCGTTATAGATATGTTATGTTGGATTGAAAGAAGAAAATGGAGATGATATAATAAATTTTGGTGGATCAACAATTTTCATTATACCGGTATAGATCCATCTTAAGCACAGATCTAACATGAGTCGAGAGGGAACAAATTTCTCCTAGTGTAAACTTTTTTTAGAGTGCAAAATACAATGTGCAATTTTTCATTATTTAAATCATAAATAATAATAATAATAATAACAATAAGATATATATATATATATATATATATATACACACACACACATACATACATTTTATGAGTGCACATTAAAATGACAATTTGTATAGAGCCCAGTGTGAGGGGGATGTGTAATTACTTCTAATTACTTTACATGAGATTATATTACATCGGAACATTCAGTTATTAGAGGAGGAGGAAGTCGAGAGAATGAAGCCCGGGTTTAGAACAGGGAGCAACAGGAGGAGCGAGCTAGTAACAATGGAGGGGCTAGGAGGAGGGAGTTCCACTCCCTCCTACAATAACGTAGTATCAAATAGAAGCAGGGAAATGAGTTTGAATGGATTCAGGAAACCCTTGGGAGCCTGAAAAAAAGAAGATAGACTCAAAAGAATCGAAAAGCAGCAAAGCTGATGAACAGGAAGAAACTCACGGGGCAGTCAAAAGAGAGGAGAGACCAGAGGACAGCAGTTAGAAAAATGCGTACAAATCTGCAGCAGGATCCTGTAAGCCTAAGTCAACCATCAAACCCCGGGTGGTTCTGAATGATCCTGCACTGCAGGTGCACAGAGATCAAATGGCGACGTATGCTATTATATGCAAGTTTATGGGTATATGGCCCATAGAGAAGAATATGTACACATGGATAAGAAACAACTAGAAACCAAAGGAAGATATAACTCTACATCTATGGTCCAAGGGTTTCTTCACAGTGGTTTTCACTAGCCTAGAGGAAAAAGACAGGGTATTTGAAGGAGGACCCTATTTCTATGCTGCTACAGGACTATATATGCGACCCTAGGTATTGAACTTTGTCCTGGAGAGAGAAACATTCACAACGGTCCCAATATGGATAAGACTTTACTCCCTACCTCTAGATTATTGGCTTCCTGAATCCTTAAAAGTTATACGAAATAAATTAGGACATTTTCTAAAAATATCATAGGCAACTCTACGAGGTAAATATACCTCCTTCGCATGAATATGTGTGGAAATGGATCTATCGGGAGCACTCTCGGATGAAGTTTTCATAGAAGCTTATGATGAGGAATGGGTACAGGCGGTGGACTATGAACATGTCCCTTTCAGAAGTTGGAAATGTCATGAACATGGGCACCTATTTAGAGACTTCCCACAAAAAAAAGGGAGGATAATCTGACAACCAACATAGGCAAAGATCCTGAAGAGACTGCCCACAAAACAAAAGGGAGGATAATCTGAGAACCAACACAGGCAAAGATCCTGAAGGATTCACTAATATGGGAGGCAAAGGGAAAGGAGGGGGAAGAAAGTACTAGAAGAAACAGAGTGAAAACAAGCTATCAAGTCACAACAGTTTTGAAATTTTATAAGAAGAAGGGGGGAACATTAGAAAGGTCGTTACACTAGAAAACCATCCTATAGAGAAGGAAAAGGAGGACAACATGGAAATAATACAGGAAAACATCGAACAACAGGAAACCATACCAAGCAACATGGAACTAAGTAGGGACCAGGAGATGACCACAAGTGAAGTTGGGACAGAGGACCAAGAACTACATGAGATTCTTGAGAGGGAGAATCTTGATCTAGAAAAATTCTTAAACCAGGGAACCAACAAAGGGATAGACTCCCTACCACAAGAGGAGTTGGATAGAGTACAACAGCTCTTCCTCTGGAGATCTTAGACAAAAGCCTCAGGAATCAAAAGAAGTCATGAAAGCCAGGACCATAGAGGGGTCAAATCAATGGAGGAAATATGAGGACACTCGGCCAAAAACCCAGGCAGGAAAAGAGGAAGAAAAAGATAAAATGAGCTGCTAACAGAGTGTGGAAAACTCATAATCAACTCAGGTAAGATGAAATATCTCACCAGCTACTCATTAAAAAACCCATCACTATGAATCTCACAACCTGGAATATTAGGGGTCTAGGAAGTAAAAGGAAACAGAGGAATCTCAGCAACAGATTAAAAGAAGAAAACATAGATATGGTGTTCATACAGGAAACAAAATGTTCCATAGATAATGTCTGGAAGATACATAGCAAATGGCTCAGTAAATATGAGCACCTAGAAGTCAAAGCCAATAACACAACGGGTGGAATTCTTACTCTTTGGAATCCTCAAAAATTTGGCATTTTGGATGCGGAAGCATCCAGGTACTACCTTTCAATGGTTATCCAACCTTTGGGTGACAAGGAAATCTATATGGTCACAAATTTCTATGGTCCTCAAAAACCTGAAGACAAACTCAAGCTTCTCACCTCACTAGAGGAGTTAAGGGAGAGACACCCAGTAATTCCCTGGATTATGGGTGGAGATTTCAACATGATCAAATCTCTCACAGAAAAGAAAAGGAGGAACTAGAGTAATAGGAAGAGACTCTATTGCTTTCCAGAACTTCCTAATCAACTTGAGGCTAATGGACTTAGAAACAACAAATGGAACCTTCACATAGAACAATAAGAGGGGAGGAACTTCCAAAGTTGCCTCAAAACTAGATAGATTCATCATCTCTGAGAACCTCTTCCTCTCTGGACCTAAATTGAATGCTTTTATCCTTCCTTTTGGAGGGTCGAAACACTCGTCGATTCAGCTAGAAGCTTCTTTTATTGGCACTCCTAGGAACAGACCTTTCAGGTTTGAAAATGTTTGGCTCACTCACCCTGACTTCATCTCCAATATTGATAAATGGTGGAAGGAAGATTTACCCATTCAAGGCATGAAAATGTTCCTTCTGCAACAGAGACCCAAACACATTAAGGTCAAGCTCAAATATTGGAACAAAAGTGAGTTTGGCAACATTTTTAAAGCCAAAAGAGAAGTGGAACAAAAGTTACAGAAAATTAACCAAATTCTTATCAAGGAAGGCTTTACTGAGGATAGGAAATTGCAAGCTGACTCTCTCGAACAAGAATGGGACATCAGATGTCAGCAGGAAGAAATTTTCTGGATGCAAAAATCAAGAGTGCAATGGCTTAAAGAAGGAGAAAAAAATACAAGGTTTTTCCACAAATCAACCATGGAACATCGGGCTCATAATCGAATCACAAAGCTCATAGATCCTCAAGGGGAAGAGCTAAGCACACAAAAAGATATGGAATCCATTCTAGTACAACATTTTCAAAATATAGTAAAGGAACCTATCTTAGATAGATCGCTAGCTATTAAAAAATTTATGCAGTATATTCCAAAACTGGTGACCAGGGAAGATAATTATAATCTCAACAGACCAGTGACAGAAGAGGAGGTAAAATAAGTAATAAATGAGATGTACAATGGGACAGCTCTTGGACCGGATGGTTTCAACATTGACTTCTTCAAGGCAGTCTAGGAAGTAGTCAAACAGGACATACTGGAGGTGGTGGAGGATTCAAGAATTTAAAAAACAATCCTAAAAGCGCTAAATACCTCCTTCATAGCCCTAATTACTAAACAGGATAAAGCAATGACTCCAAATCGATTCAGACCCATAGCCCTCTGTAATGTAATATACAAAATCATCTCCAAAGTTATTGCAAACAGACTCAAGCCCCTTCTTCCAACTCTCGTGTCGAAGGAGCAAACTGGATATGTGGAAGGAAGGCAAATTCTCAATAACATCATTCAAGCTCACGAAATAGTGCACTCTCTCAAGAATAATAAGCAAGCATGGATGATCATACAACTGGACCTAGCGAAATCTTATGACAAGCTAAGCTGGTTATACATCAAAGAAGTTCTAAAAGCATATGGCTTTGACCAGAATTGGATAAGATGGGTTATGGCTTTGGTAACATCTGCTAGCTTTTCTATCCTTCTCAATGGTTCTCCTTCCAGATCCTTTTAGCCCTCGAGAGGTCTCAGGCAAGGAGATCCACTCTCTCCCTTTCTCTTTATCCTTATGATGGAAGGATTAGGCAAAGCAATCATTTCTGCCAAAAGGGAAGGCACAATCCAGGGTCTCAATCTCACCTAGGACGAAGACTCTCTGAGTCATCAGCAATTTTTAGATGACACCATGATACAGGGCATACCAACGGTCAAAGAAGCCAAAGATTATAAACAAATTCTGCAAGATTTTGCTTTGGCAGCTGGTACAGAGGTAAGTCTCACAAAATCAAAAGTATTTTTTTTCAATACAAATATTGCCATTCAGAGAAACCTCTCCAGAATTCTTAGCTTTTAGAGAGACCATCTTCCCTCCAAATATCTGGGAATACCTCTCACTGACAAACCTCTGAGCAAGGAAGTTTGGGAGCCATTGACTAATAAACTAAAGGACAAAATCAGCAAATGGACAAGTAAATCTTTAAATCTAGCCGGCAAGCTCGCTCTCACAAAGGTGATCCTACAATCTATTCCAATATGCATGTTTTCGGCTCTTCTTGCCCCTAGAGGAGTAGCTCAATAAATCAGGAACATGCAAAGAGATTTTCTTTGGGGAAAAGGGGAGGAAAAAAAGAAATGGGCTCTGGTAGCTTGGGACAAACTGTGCAAACCCAAACCTCATGGGGGTCTAGGTCTCCATGACCTGGAAACTCTCAAAAATGTTTTGGGGGCCAAACTTTAGAAGATATGGATGAAGGAATCAAGCAACCCATGGGCCAAGCTCTGGAAACAGAAATATGCAAAGGACTGGCAAGAATGGGACCTGATCAGAATGACCAGACATATTCGGGGCTCCCATATTTGGAACAATGCTCGGGAGAACAGATCTTTAGTTCAGAAACATAGCTTCTAGGAGATTGGAAATGGGAACCTTGTCTCGTTTTGGGAGGATAACTAGCAACAGGAACCCAACTTAAGTAGAGAAGGACTAGATATTCTTAAAGAGGACATTGTCAACAAAGGACTAAAAAAGGTCAGTGACTTTTGGGATAAGACAAGGAACAATAATAAATGGAGAACATGGAAAGTACCAAATTACAGTGAAGAGACTTCTCTGAAGACCCAAGCTAAAGCTCTTGCTACAATCCTTGAAAAGAGGAAAGTTTTGATCTCTAATTCCACAGATCAACTTAGATGGGGAAGAAGCAGTGAGGACAACTTCAACCTCAAAGAAGCCAAAGAAATTGCCACTGGTTACAATTTTTCAAACCCAAATAAAATTTGGAAGGACCTATGGAAGCACCCACACTGGATGAAAATCAAGTTGTTTATGTGGATGGTTCATCACAAAAATATTTTGAATTGGGAAAATCCTAGAAAGAAAGGTTTTCCTGGACCATCCAGATGCCAGTTATGTGGTATCCAGGAAGAAACGAGGGATCACCTTGTCAACCTTTGTACCTTCACCTCAACCTTATGGAACTGGGTTGCCTCTATCTTCAGGCAAACTGACAAGGATGAAAATGACATCTCCAAAACCTTAAAGAATTGGAGGCAAAAAAATTCTGAGAATGAGATAGTCAACACAGCCTGGACATTGATACCAAGCTTTTTAATCTGGAATGTCTGGAAAGAACACAATAACATAGTTTTCAATGATAAATTTGGGTCACCCCAAAACATAATAGCTCAGCTCCTAAGGCAACTCAAAGAAACTATAAATACCATTCAGAAGCAACCTCCTGAGAATCCTCCATCACACTAGGAGGCTTGTATTCTTCTACTTTTGGGCCTACAGAAGCTTGTCCCCCAAGGCACAATCCAGATTGCAACGCACTCTACAACGAGGCAGGATTACTAGCAACCAACCCCCCCTGGCTACTTGAAATTCAATACAGACAGAGCCTCGAAAGGAAACCCAAGGGTTGCGGGTTATGGAGGAGCTATAAGAGATGACAAGGGGAATATAATAGTCATCTTCCACAGTCATTTAGGGAATGCTACCAACAACATGACGGAACTAATGGCCAGAGAGAAGTGCTTAGAGATTCTAAGAGATCTCAATATGACAAACACTATAATAGAAGCTAACTCTAAATTAACAATTAATTCAATAAAAAAAATAGCAAATGGCTTTGCACCAGAAAAATTCTCGAACCACTGGCGACTTTTGTAGGTCTATCATCGTATTCAATCACATCTAAGAATCCTGAGAACCCTAAGTTTTGTACATGTGCACAGAAATGCCAACAGATTAGGAGACTGACTGGCAAATGAAGGGGTGCTCTATAAAAATGATCACAGTATATACAGGTGGGAGCTAACACCTGCAGGGAATTTGCAAGAGGAATGCCACAGTCTAGCGTGTGCAGACAATGAGCATTATCACAGTATGAAGGAGACACAACAATTGGGAAATTAAGCCAGTAGAGGGCAAGGGTTCATCAAGCAGAAGACCTCAGCATCGGCGCAGCGGAAGCTTTCTAATGGACGGAAGGATGCGGAGAAAGAGCAGTTTCCTTTCTCAAAGAAAATAGAGGTCAAGTAGTCTAGTGGTTTATCGGGCGTCCCCAAGATCCCAAGCGGTTTTTTATGGTTTGCCTTCGATGCCATTCATCAATCACCACATGGCAGCGGGTGGAGAGAGAAAACCGCCTATATCGAGTGGGTTTTCCTCGAGCTTCTTCCTCGCTCGATATTCTCCTCAATCGTAGATCTACAGCCACAGTTCATCGAGCTTGTTGGATGTGTTATCCTCTAGGCTTATCGTGATCATCGTGGTGGCTCTTGGGTTTCGAATGTCAAAGTAGCACGGGATTTATCTCCCTAGACAGACCCGATTGAACCCTTGAATTGCGTTTAATTTCCTTTCAAGTCTGTGGTTTTTGTCAATTTGTAGGCATTTTGAGTTGTCATTTTCAACCTCCCAACCGTGTGTTCTTCAAATTCAAATCCTACGGTTGTAGGCGTTCACAGAGTTTTGTGGGACTGAGGCTTGATTTTTGAGGCTTCGCGGTCACCAGATGCTCCCGTTGACTTTTGTGCCAGGACTTGTAACATAGTTTTGTAACTTTTTAGCCATTGAATGAGAAGGAAACACTCTTGCTTTAGCAACAAAAAAAAAAAAAATGAGATTATAATACATCATATTGACAACTAACTAAACATGCATAACATATTCATTTTTTTTTTATTACATCTGACATTGCTTTTCTATTTAGAGATTTCTTTTTTAAGGGACGCATGTCAACTTCATATTGAGCATAGACATAATTACATATCTCCCTCATACTTGGTTGTAGAATGAGCCTCTAGGCTCATTAAAGGTAAAAAACCCGAGGATTGCAATACATTGTTTGACTAAAACATAGTTAAAAATTTAATCCTTGTTTTGGAGAGGCCTTGTAGACAGTAGGGATAGGATGCATTGGTTTGAGATGATTTTCAAATGAACATAGTTGCAATATAAATAATTAGTACAATTTTAATGATTCACAAGAAAAAATCTTGGACATTGCAAAGGGATTTCTTGATTGTATTTAGACAATGATTGCAATAGATGATGATAAACAAGTCATAGGAGTCAAAGTAAAAGTAACTTTATATCGCATGGGGATGTGAACTTCAAGAAATACAAACTATGGTTGGATTAGATACCCAATAAATGTTGGAATTGATGCTAGCAATGCACACATACATTGCTCAATCAATTGAAGTATGGGAGCATGAGTTATGGCAGTTCACCACTTAGATTAGTTTGTGATGTTGTAACAATGATATTATTAGTTGCAACAAAATAGTAGGTTCAATATGACAGTAGAGGTAGCTTGATCAGTTTCCAACATAGTTAGGGGGGAGGTCTCCTTCCACAGAAGAATCACCAATTTTATGCAGATGGAAGTGTGGATGGTTGTGCCATGTCGATATTGATCAAGTGGTGACATGAGCATTCATAGTTGCGTGTGGATGATGGAGATGTTCGATTAAGAAGAGTTTGTAGAATTGTGACAAGTTTCCATAGAGACTTTGATTGGTGACCTAATATGTCAAATTATTTGAATGGAGGATTACCAAGGATCCCAATGATTTTGAGTGGGGGAGGATGTAATACCTCTAGAAGTTTGATTGATTAGGCACATGAGACCACTCGGGAATACTAAAGATGAGTTCGATGCCATGGTGAATTGTGATGCAATATCACATAACATGGAAAAAACTGGATTAGATGTTGACTCCATGCATGAGACAATGTGGGGTGAAACAGTTATGGAACTAGCCCACAAAAAGATAGATCAATGACTTAAAAAGTATCCTCTTCGAGGGGAAAACCTCCTTTACATTACATAAATGAAAAATTCTTGGATGATACAAATTACAAGACCTCCTTTGTATATATAGAAGTCTAAGGTCTCACAATATAATCATAGCCTACATAAAAATAATAATGTAAGGGCACAACAATAACAATAGTGGGCTTCTATGGGGCACTATAACAATATGGGGGCTACATGGGCACTAAAATAACAATAAGGGGGCTACACTAGTATTATAGGGACCTAACATGCCCCTCTCCTTCAAAAAATAGTTGTCCTCAACACTTAAGTAGTTGTGGATGTTTTTGTATAAAATTCTCATCCTACCATGTGGAATATTCAGTGAGTAAGTTCTTCCACTTAATGAGACTAAAATTGATCAATTTAGTAGATGTCAGGTTCTTGTTTCCGTGATTGCTTCAGGCTCAAATATGATTTTTGCTTCCTTGTCAAATTCTAGAAACATTGTTTTAATTGAAATCTTGTCACATAACCTTCTTTAAGCATGAAACATTGAAAACTAGGTGTACTTGAGAAGATGTAGGGAAGTCCAATTTGTATGCCATAGTACCAATATTTTGCAACACCTTTTAAGGTCCATAATACTTGGGTGATAATTCATCATCCTTCTTAGCTTGTTTGAGAGACATTATTTTGTATCGTTGTAGTCGTAAAAATACCCAGTCACCTACATCAAAAATTCTTTCACTGTGATGTTGATTTGCCTGTTGTTTCATTCAATTCTATGTCATAGTGAGGTTATCCTTTAAGAGTTGGAGAACTTGTTATTGATGCTTGATGTGATCTTCCAAAGCTTCAACCTTAGAATTTTCTCTTAAATATGATGTGATGGATGGTGGATGATATCCATAAAGGGCCATGGGGTCATTTTTGTTGCAGTATGGAAGGAAGTGTTATACCACCATTCAACTAGAGGTAACCACTTGATCCATTGTGTTTGTTTATTAGATACAAAGCAACGAAGATATCCTTCCAAACGTTTGTTCACTATTTGAGTTTGCCCATCAGATCGACGATGATAAGATGAGCTATGAGCTAATCTAGTACCAAGACAAGAAAATAATTTTGTCCAAAAATTTCCTGTGAAAATGGGATCTATGTCACTTACTATCATCTTTGGGTTTCCATGAAGCTTTTGAATTGTTTCCATAAATGAAGTAGCAATTTTAGTGACTTTAAACGGATGAGATAATGCAAAAAAGTGTGCATACTTGGTAATTCTATCAACTAGCATCATGATGACACTCTTTCCTTCAGACTAGGGTAAACCAGTGATAAAATCCAATGAGACTTCCTCCCAACACTAACTTGGAATGGATAAAGGTTGTAACAGACCCGGGGTCTTAATTGTCTCAACTTTATTTTGTTGGCAAACCAAACATTCTCCCACAAACTTCTGAATATCAAATTTAAGGTCATCCCAAAAAAAAATCCTTCTTGACCATATGGTAAGTTTTTTTAAAATTTTGAGTGCTATCCTAAGGGAGAGGTGTGCAATTCCAAAAGAATGTTTTGTTTGAGTTGGGAATTCTTACAAACATATAAGTGATCTTTGTACCATAATGAATCATTTTTCTAGCTAAATGTATCAAATTTACTAGGAGCTTGCTGCAACTTTTGAATAAGTGACCACACCTCTTCATCATTCTTCCATTCATCCCTTGCTTTGGTTATCCACTCAGGTTTGATAATATAAATGACACAAAGCAATGCTTCCACATCCTCATCCTTTCTTGAGAGTGCATCTACAACAACATTTTTCTTCCCTTCTTTGTAATGATTTCAAATTCATAACCCAACATCTTTGCCACCCATTTTTTCTTCTCTTCTTAAGATAATATTTGTTCCAAAAAGTATTTAAGACTATCATGATATGTTTTTGCCTTGAAGTGTCTTCCCATTAGGTAAGGTTGTCATTTCTTTAGTGCATGTAATATTGCAAAACATTTCCTTCCCATGAATAGGTTTATGTAAATACTTTCCTTTGATTGGACGATTTTCAAAAGAAATGTGTCTTCCTTCTTGCATTAAAAAAACACCAATTCCATTTCCTGGGGCATCACATTCCACAATAAAAGTTGTTTTCAAGTTTGGTGTAGCTAATACTAGTGCTTGGTACATTGCCTCTTCAATATGTTCAAAGGCCTTCATTGTTTCTGGAGTTCGAGAAAATGAATCTTTCTTCAGTAATGATGTTATAAGTGTCGCTATTCTCCCATAATTCTTAACAAACTTGCGATTATACCCTGTCAACCTGAGAAATCCTCAAAGATGCTTTATGGTTGTGTGGATTTTCCATTCCTTAATGGATTTAATTTTTTTAGGGTCTATCTTAATGCTCTCATGAGATACAATATGACCCAAATATTCCACCTCCTATACTCCAAAGAAACATTTGGAGTTTTTTCATATAATTGTTTCTCCTCCAATAGTTTGAGCACCATGTCAACATGTTGAACATGATCCTTCCAAGACTTGTTGTAGATTAGTACATCATCAAAAAATATTAACATAAATTTTCTAAGGAAGGGTTTGAAAATGGAATTCATCAAAACTTGAAATGTGGAAGGTGTATTAGTAAGGCCAAAAGGCATGACAAAAAGTTCATAATGACCCTCATGAGTTCTGAATGTTGTTTTCAGAATGTCTTCAATCTTCATTCTAATTTGATGATATCCTAAATGAAGATCCAGCTTAGTGAAGTAAATTGCTCTATGTAATTCATCCAACAATTCATTGGTGACAGGAATGGGAAATTTATCTTTAATAGTGAGCTTGTTGAGGTCCCTACAATCTAGACACATATGCCATGATCCATCCTTCTTGTGCACCAATGCTACTAGAGTAGAGAAAGAACTTTTACTACGTTGAATTATACCAACCTCTAGAATTTTTACAACCATATGTTCAATTTCACTCTTTTGGGCATAAGGATATCTGTAAGGCATGATGTTTGGAGGAAAAATTCTTGGAATTAAATGAATAGCATGATCATAATCATGATTAGGTGGAAGGCCTTTGGGAATCTCAAACACCTTGGAATGATTGTCCAAGACTTTTTGGAGATCTGGAGAAATATATGATTTCGATGTTTGAACATCTAGTGAGAATAATTGTGCAATTATGCCCTATTTTTATTTCTTCATAATATTTTTCATGCCATTAGAGTTGATTATATTTCATGGTTTCCCTGTGATACCCCTTAGTTCAACTTCCTTTCCTTCCCAAAAACAATTCAAGAAAATTTCTTGAAAACTGAGAGTTATCGTCCCCAAAGATTGTAACCGTTGGACTCCTAGTACAACATCAACACCACCTGTTGGAATGGAAAGCATTGGACTACTCAATACATATACCCCCATGGTTAGCTTGAAATTATGGCACTTTCCAAAGCAATTTGTAGTTCCTCCATTTGCAACCATCACTTGACACTCTTGTCCTAGATATAAGAAGAAATTAAATTCCTTGGCTATCCTATAATGAATAAAATTATGGGTACTATGCAAATCAATCAATAATATTACCTTTTTCTTCTAGATACATCCTTCTATATTGAGAGTTTGGGGAGTGGTAATTCTTGCCGATGCATTACAAGATATGGTTGGATTCATTTCTTCTTTCTCTGGGGTTGGTTCTTGGTGTATATCCTTCTACTTTGATGCTTCTTGTTCCTTTTCTTCCTCCTCTTCACAATCTATGTATAATAATTTCTTCTCAGCGCACTTATGACCTTTAGTGTATTTTCTATCACAACTGTAACAAATCACTTTTTCTCTTTTTTCCTCCAATTTCTGTAGTGTCAACCTTGTCATTTGTGGAAGAATAGGAGCAACAACACTTCCATCTTTATAGTTGTGTGGTAGACTTCCTTGTTTCCATAATTTTTCTTTAAATTTTTATTGCCACCTTGAATGCCTTCTCCAATGAATCAAGTTCCCAAAGGCGAATTTCATGTTCGATGTTATCTTTCAAATTCCCTATGAAGACATCAATCTTTTTCTTCTATTGAATATCGGTTACCCTAATATTCAATTTTTGGAAGTCTTCAATGTGCTCTGTCGTTGAACCCTTTTGTTTGAGATTTATCAATTGCCTAAAGAAGGTGTTTCTCTTTCTATCTTCATAATATGATTTCATTTCCTCCGTAAAAATTGACTAGGTCACAAGTGGTTTACGAGAAGAAATCCATCTATACCATACAAACTGATTGGGTTCAAAATATAGAGATGCAAGACGTAACTTTTGTGATGGTTGCACATCCTGTGGATCAAAATATTGCTCCATCTGTAGTATCCATGTTACTAGATCCTTGCCATCAAACTTACTCATATCTATCTTTGGAATGTGGTGGTTCTTAAACCCCACATTGGAGCCTATAAAATAATAATTCATATTCCTTTTGTCCTAATCATGATTTTCATGGATTACCTTATCAACACCTGGAAGCATTTCTTGAAACAACTTTGTCAAACCTTCCTTCAAACCTTCCATGTATTCTTTCAAAACACCCATCTTAGCTTACATGCCATCCTAGCCCAAGAACTAACCCAAACGTCCATAGAGTGAGTTGTTTTAACCTCTGATCTATTGACCATGTTAGTCATTATAACTATTGTCCACTCTTTGAGAGTCTTTATATTATATTCCTATTACATTTTAAAATTTCACACTTTATGTTTGGTCAATTTAGTGTGTCCTAAATTGCTACATTAATTGTCAATCCGGGATTTGTAAGCTGACGAAGTGTGGTGCACCATATGTGCAAGATAACCTATTTCTTACTTTTGTCGTTTCTTTCATTTTTATGTTGTTTTGGGGATTTTTATCTTTGTTTATGGAATTCCTATTCCTAAGTTTCTAGAAGCAAGTATGGTTATAAGTTTTAAGGAAATTATGTCCTTTATAAGGGTTCCCAAAACTTAACACTTCATAAGGTCTTAGAACATACTAGTGCAAAATAATACTTGAATTAAGAATGAAAAGATGCTGCTATTTAAAACAAGTAATTAATGAACTATTGATTATGAAACTATCATCTTTGCTGTTGTCTAAATACAGAAAATTGATTTAAGCTACTGCACTCAAAGAAATCAAAGATTGCGGCAACCCCTACTACAGCAGGCCTGCAAGGCGCTGTCCACTGGTAACTGTTGCAGTCTTGGGCGCGGCTGACACCATTCAGATTTTGTTCGACCGCAGCATGTCGCCCTCGAAGGGGGGGGACTCTGCCCCTCCCCCAAATCACGTCGGTTCAAAGCAGAAGGGTATAGTTGAAGAGTCAGAGGTGGATCACGGCGATATTCCAAAGGAAAACACTCATTCCAGGGGTGATGGAATGACCCAGGGAGAAGAGAACTTAGTCAGATCAACCACGTGCAAACTGGTGGCTACTGTTATTCCTACGGTGGAATTCCCCAGTCACAGAATCAATGCCAGAATTCAATACATGAGGGACCATGCTCTAATCGGAAAGTTTATCGGTATTTGGCCAACGGAAAGAGCACTCAGCATCTGGATAAATTCAAAATGGGCTCCAAAGGGTCACATCTCCCTGCATCTAGGCCCTAAAGGGTTTTTCACTGTGGTCTTTAAATGTCTGGAAGATCGAAATCGGATCCTAGATGGAGGACCCTACTTCTTCAACGCTGCAAGACTGTATCTCAGAGCTTGGGTTGAAAGATTCAACCCAGATAAGGAAGACCTCAGCTATGCTCCAGTCTAGATCAGACTCAATTCGCTACCATGGGAATATTGGGAAGAAACATCACTGAAAGAAATAGGAAATAAGCTGGGAGAGTTCATCAAGGCGGCGGAAGATACAAAATATTGCAGATTCAATTCCTACGCCCGCATATGTGTCTACATGGATCTCAAACAACCCCTGCCAGATAAGGTAAGATTTAGGCATGAAGATTCTGAATGGATTCAAATGATAGATTATGAACATGTTCCATTTAGGTGTAGGAAATGCCATAATCTCGGACATTTGTTCCGAGACTGCCCTCTAAATAGGAATACGCCCAATAGCACCAATGCAGATAGCAAGGAAGCAGATGGATTCACAAAAGTTGTTAATCGCTGAAGAGGTAACAAAAAACCCTCTACCAGTGCAAAATCAGATCTGGCTAATAAACCCAAAGCCCCAAAACCTAATAGCTTTGAGGTCCTAACCGATCTGGAAACGCAAGACCCAGCTCAAGAAATGCAAAAGGTCAAAGACTTAATACGGAAGCTTCCGGAAGGCCCTTCCCAACAGGTACAGGATCCTCAACCCAATAAAATGCACACCCCTCTATCAGATCGCAAGCTGAAGGCTTTCAAGAAATGGAAACGGATACCTCGGAATCCGGTGCCAAGAAATCGAAGGAAACAGAGGAAGTCTTTCCAGAGCCCTAGTTGATGGAAGAAGATCCTGAGAATATTGATATAGGCGAACTAGATATTCTTAGCCTGGAGCTAGCTTGTAAGACTGGCAATTTCGACAAGATCCCTGAAAGGCAACTGGATAAACTGGAAGAAGTCTTGAAAAAAGCACACAAGAAACACTCTCTAGGGGTGCAAATCGATAGTCCATGGGATGGCAAATTCATCACAAAAGACAGCAAGAAAAGGGGCAGGAAAACAACCCTAGAAAGAACCATCAAGATAGGCGAAGTTCTTGTAGAGTCAGGTCGATATGCGAAGCTGACAAAGTATTTCAATATCCACCCCAATCCTTCTCAATGAAGCTGATCTCCTGGAATATAAGAGGGCTCAATAGCCCCAGGAAAGGAAGACTCTTAAAAAACATGCTCATGCAGGAAAAACCAAATATTCTCTTTGTTTAAGAAACTAAATGTAACATGACATTTCTGGAAAAGATAGCAGTGAAAGTATGGCCTGGAGGGAAAGTCTTAGCGGTGGATTCTCAAGGAGCCTCTGGAGGCTTGGCAATTCTCTAGGACTCCAGACTCATACAACTCAGCAACATTCATGCCAATAAAAACTTCATTCAGGCAACATTCCACTTACTTGGTACCAATACTCATGGTCACCTAACCAATGTTTATCTCCCGCAGGATTCTCATCTAAAGGCAGAGATTCTGGATCATCTATCTACCCTCAACTCCAACAGGCAATATCCTCTCTGGATAGCAGGAGGGGACTTCAACATGATTGCAAGAACGGAAGAAAAATAGGGCGGCTGAGACAATGGAATCCGAGATGGTCACTTACTCAAAGACTTTGTACAGTCAAATTGGCTAATCGACCTCCCATCAAATAATGGTCTATTCACATGGACCAATAAAAGAGAAGGAGCTCAACATATCGCCTCAAGGTTAGATCGCTTCCTAATCTCAGATAATGCACCTTATCTAGGAGGAGATCTTGTAACCTCTATCCTGCCAATATCAGGATCTGATCACTGGCCTATTGAACTCCAATGGCATCGGCCAGGTAATACTACTAAACGCCCTTTCCGCTTTGAGACTTTTTGGCTTACTCATCCTGATTTCATGGATTTTTTCAGACAAACTTGGATCAAATTCCAACCCTCAGGGGGATCTAGAATGGCTACCTTCCAAAAGAAATTGCAATTTCTCAAAAAAGAAATCAAACAATGGAATCATACCACCTTCGGTAATATTTTCTTAGCTCAAGCCACTCTCAATCAGGAAATGAAGCAAATCCAGCAAATGATTTTCATAGAGGGACGTACTGAGGATCTAGAAAAACAGGAACAGAGCATTGAAGATCAACTTCTCAACAGAGCCCAGCAGGAGGAAATTCTTTGGAGGCATAAATCTCGCATTAGATGGCTCAAGGAGGGAGAGAAGAACACTAAGTTCTTCCACAAAACTACAGTGCAGCGCAGAATGCACAACCTTATCTCCCACATTCAAAACGATCAAGGAGAACGAGTGGAAACGCATGAAGGCATTGAAGAAAACTTTCTCCGATACTTTAAGAAAGTGCATCAAAAACCTAGCGTAGACAGGCTTCCAGCCATAGAGAAAATCTTACATCAGATACCCAAACTTATCACTGAAGAGCATAATCTCCTTCTCCTCCAACCAATCCTGTTACACGAAGTGGACAATGCTATCAAGCACTTAAAATCTGGAAAAGCCCCAGGCCCTGATGGATTCACCTCGGACGTCTTTCATCACTTTTGGGATCTCATTCAAATAGAAGTGTGGCAACTGGTTGAAGAATCACGGGCATTAAGATGGATGTACCCGGGGTTGAACGCCACATTCTTGGCTCTCATCCCCAAATCAGCGGAAGCCAATAAACCTGACAAGTATCGACCGATCGCTCTTTGCAATATCATCTACAAAATTGTTTCAAAAGTTATTGCCACTCGGTTGAAACCTCTGCTCCCTCTCATCATCTCGCCAGAGCAATCCGGCTATGTGGAAGGGCGTCGAATCACAAATAGAATCATCCTCACTCATGAAATAATTCACTCTCTGAAGAAAACTAAGAAGCCAGGTATGTTGCTAAAAATAGATCTATCCAAAGCTTTTGACAGCATTAGTTGGCAGTACATTCAAAAAATTCTTAATGCTTTTGGCTTTGATCCTTCGTGGACCAGATGGATCCTCAGCCTCCTCACTTCATCCTTCTTTACTGTCCTTATCAATGGCATTCCCTCTGAAACTTTCCACCCCTCTAGAGGCATTAGGCAAGGGGACTCGCTCTCACCATTCCTCTTTGTCATAATCGCTGAAGGACTTGGTCGCACCATCAAATCAGCATCTCTCACCCAGGGTCTGAAAGGTCTCTCCTTCAACAACTCCCCCTCCTTCTCCCATCAGCAATTCGTGGATGACAATATGCTCTTTGGCCACCCTTCAGTCCAAGAAGCTCGCCTTCTCAAAGAAATCCTGTCTACTTTCTCAGAAGCTACAGGTGCCCTCATTAATCGAGTTAAATCCCAAATCTTCTTCTTCAATACTCCAGTGTCCACTCAAAAATCGATCGCCCGCATTCTAGGATTCACTATAGCAGGCCTCCCCTCCAAATATTTGGGTGCTCCCATGATAGCTTCTGCCCTCAAACACTCCTCATGGACAGACCTCTTGGATAAACTTGAAGCCAAACTTTCTCTATCGACTTACAGATCTTTGAACATGGCCAGCAGAGTTATTCTTATCAAAGCTATTTTACAATCTATGCCTCTCTATCCATTCTCTCTATTGGCGGCACCAAAATGGGTCATCAAGGCAATAAGGAATCTTCAGCATAACTTTCTATGGGGCAGCTCCGGACACAACAGAAAATGGGCTCTGGTCAAATGGGAAAACGTTTGTCTCCCCAAACAAGCAGGGGTATTGGGATCAGAGACCCAGAACATAGCAACACAGTAATGGGTGCCAAATTATGGTGGCGATGGCTAGCCCACCCCAACACTCCTTGGGCCTCGTTATGGATAGCTAAATATGCGAGTAACATACCAATTGAAGACAGAATCCGTATGTCGGAACTAAGTACTGGATCCATCATATGGAACTCAGCCATCCAACATAGGCATCTTATTCAAAGTCATAGCTTCTGGGAAATCAAAAATGGAAGTACAGCCAGATTTTGGGATGATTCCTGGCAGCAATTCCCAAAAATCAAGGATCTTATGCAGGATCTCCCTCTCCCTCAACAAGATCCTCAACCCCCAGAAACAGTCCAACAGTTCTGGAGCTCCTCCAACAACCAAAAGTTCAGACAATGAAAAGGGATAGATCAAATCCTTAGAGAAGAAGGATACGAGGGAACAAAACAAATACTCTCTGATGAACTAAAAAAGAGGCAAATACCCATAGCCGAAGGACCGGACATTCTCCACCAAGGAGGCGTATAATATCATAACCAAGGACAAAATCATAAAGGACAAATTGTGGGATCAAATCTGGAGCTCCTCAATCTGGCCAAAGGTCTCCACATTCTTATGGCTGCTCTCACATAACATGATCCTCACATGGGATAACCTCTGCAAAAGAAACTTCTCGCGACCATCCATATGTCCAAATTGTAAACAAGTGGAAGAAACAACGATCCATCTACTGCAAAATTGCCAATTGGGAAGACAATTATGGGAAAAAGCCATCTTCAGATGTCAAAAAGATCACAGGGTGCAAGGTGACCTCAAAGCCACTCTTCGCAATTGGCAACAATCACCTTTTCAAAGCCAGCTCTTAAACTTACTTTGGCAACTCATTCTGGGTCTCGTAATGTGGAATATTTGGAAGGAGAGAAACAGAAGGTTATTCAAAAATCAATATCAAACATTGGACCAAATTTGGATAATCCTACTCAGAAACATAAAGGAATCTCTCTCCATTCACGACTGGGTAGCCGAGGATTTTCCATCGGATCCCAAAGAAAAATCTATATGGGACAATTGGCAAATATCTCTTCTACACAAGCCCAATTCTAGTCGCAGGCTTCCCAATAGGCAAAAAAAGACCGCGCTATGGACTCCCCCCCCTCTCAATCTATTTCAACTCAATTTTGATGGGGCCTCCAAAGGCAACCCGGGGCCATCAGGCTATGGAGGAGTTTGTAGAGATCACTCAGGTACTCCTCATCTCACCTACCTTGGCTCCAAAGGATGGGATACAAACAATTCGGCGGAATTGGAAGGACTCTAGCAAGGTCTTGTTCTAGGTCAGGTGCACAATCTCTTCCCCCTAGTAGTAGAAGGAGACTCTCAAATCATTATAAACATAGCCAAAAAACTTTCTCAAGGAGCTCTAGTTCACAAAGTCAGTAATAGTTGGAGAATGGCGCAAAGATTGGACCTAATCCGATAATGGCTTTCTCAACACCAGGCAATTTCCTTTCAGCATACAGTCCGCGAAGGAACAAACTTGCAGACTTTCTAGCCAATGTTGGAGTCGATCTGGAAACTGAAGCCTTCTCAGGTCTGACCCTCAGCATAGGTACAGAGGAACAACTCACTGAATACATTAATCTAGTTGAGAAAGATCGGCCTCATCCTCAAGCAGTCAACCCAGATGCGGGTGATCTCCAGGCTCTATCGGTTTGCTCTCCACGCGTGCTAGGCACGTCGCCTCCTGCACGGCACCTGGATGGCCACCTACGTGCATTCAATCGCCCCATTTCCAATGTTGGGGAATAAGTTTCATATGGTGTGCGATCGGTTGAAGGTCCCGTCCGGCATTGATAACGCTCTGAATTACGCAGGCGCATTTATGCCTCAAAGCGGATCGAACATGGCACCCAACTGTGATATAATGGCTAAATCTCATCCAAATCTTCGTCATTCTGTGTATCAGTGGTTTGGTCAGCTCAAATTTGGGTTCAGTCGGCCAGAGGTTGTGCCTACCGAGTCTGTCTCTCCCTCGCCCCCCATTTCCATTTCGTTTCGTTTTCATAGCAGTAAGAAGGTGTCTGCAATGCCTCGAAGCCGAGGAGTTCCATGCAGGGGAAGTTCTTCGGCTCCCAGGGGATGAGCCCTGCAGTCTCCCTCTCCGCTCATTATACCTATTTCTTCTGCCTCACCATCTTCGCCCCCCCCCAACCCTGCCAGACCAGTTCCTAACTCATCCTTTCAGAACTCTCGCTTCACTTTCCGCAGCCGACTTAACCAGCCTATCATCACCTTCACAACCACCATCATGGTTTCAGAAGAGGCGGATTTGCTTGTCGATCCCATCAGCTCCTCCTCCACTCCATCTCCGGAGGAAACCCTGTCTTAGGGAGCTGGGGATGATCCGAAATTTACAGCAATGCACATGCATGAGGACTCCCCAGTTGCTGGAGAAGTCAATCGCCACCGCACGCCGGCCGCTGAAGAAGACGAAGTCATTGCTTGCGGCCCTGTTCAGCATGATTTCGGCATTCTTCATTTGGTCAACCAGTTAGAAGGTGGCGCTGAAGGCGACGACGAGGCTTCATGGGTGGCTACTCCGGAAACTCAAGCTGCAAGGGGCTCCGACCCTCAGACTTCGTGCGAGTAACTTCTCCATATGGCTAAGTCAATACCATGTTTCTCGTTTTGGGCTCTTCTCTCTGTTTCGCATGTTGTTTTTCTCTCTGTTTCGTTTGTCTCTCTTCAACTGTTCTTCTCACTGTATCGTTGGGCTCCTCCTCAGCCCTTGTAATTCTTTTTGGAATGCTTCTCAATGTTTCAACCTTCCTTAGCGGCTGGAGGAGGTCATTTTTTGTATCGAATCATCATGGTGGACGAAGAATTCTCAAGGATGTTCACCTCTGCTTGGCGTTTCTTGCCTGCAAGAAACTTTTTTTTGGAATAGCTCTCCTTTCGCTGACCTGAAAAAGCTATACTCACACCTGTTCAGCTGTTCCTCTCTGTCTACTGGTTTTTTTGCTGAGGGTTGGGACATTTGCCCTCTGAGGCTGCGACCTCATTGTAAATACTTTTCTCTTTTATTTTAATAGAATTATCTCTTATCCAAAAAAAAGAAAAGAAATCAAAGATTGCAAAGAAAGTAAAAATCAAATCAAATTACATCATTCATAGTCTGATTTCTCACTAGTTAGTCTAGCTATGGCTTTCGGAGATAATCGTCAATGACATGAGAAATCCAATATCTAATTACAGAAAAATAAACTAAAATAAAATCACAACATTCATATTTTGATCCCTCGCCGGTTAGTCTAGCTATGGCTTTTGGAGGTAACCATCAATGAAATGAGCAATCCAATATCTAATTGCAGAAAAGTAAACTAAAATCAAATCACAACATTCATATTTCAATCGCTCACTAGTTAGTCTAGCTATGGCTTTCAGAGGTAATTGTCAATGAAATGAGTGAGTTGATTTCTAAACTAACTTACCAAAACAGATGAACAAGACTGAAATCAACAAAACAAAACTTAAAAGAAACTAAGAAAAGCAAAGTCAGCAGAGGATCAATTCCATATCACTAGTTATTGTGAAAATTTTATACAAATGCTCGAGTTGCCTACTCTATCCTAAAACATGCAAACACTGATCAGTGTTATACAAAGCTTGTAAAGTCATGGACAGAAGTGAAATGTTAGAAATATATATACAAGTGAATAGCTATAAAACATGTGCAGTAAAAATAAAGAAATGATACATAAAGACTATACAGCAACAATGGAAACAAAACCTCAGTGTGCAGGGGCCCTCTGCACAACCTCGGCCAACAAGCTATCAATCCAAAATTACGTTCACACAAGCATGTAGAATAGAGTCTTCTTATATATATCTGAAAACACAGCTACAGCAATAAACTAGTGTCACGGCACAATGAGTTCTTAACAACAAAACTACATTTAAAAGACTAACTACTATGCGTATAAGAACGTGTTATTTATAACAAAGGTTACATAACTGTTTTCTTGTAAAACTACGTGAATGGAGGACACGTGAAAAACAACGTCCATGGATTTAGCATCATGGTCGCCGAGATTAGGAAATCTATTGAAAGCGGCTATTGGATCCACATCGTGGTCAGCCTACAGGTGTCAGTGTGCCTCCAGAGATCTAGAAATGGCCACAAAAGTCTTCACGTGTTTGAAAGCAGAGTCCTGTTGCCGTAGGACTCTCCTGTTTGACCACCGCTTGAACATCGTTGACCATGGCCTTCTTTGATGAATCCAGCTGGACCAATGGGACCTGACCCATGTCTAGGTCATTTCCAACTTGCCCATGTGGCTTGCTTTACCTCGTGACACCTACAACCTGTAGTTTAACAAAAATGGTTGGGGAAAGTTGAACCAGCTGCGGAAAGTGGCTGCATTCTGCAGCTCATAAGTAAAAATCTAATTCAAACAGAAACACAAGGACATAGTTAAAAAACCACTTTAAATTCTCTTTTATGACTAATATGCAATGATGTTGATAGCTTAGGAGGTCCAGGTGAATGGAAAGAAGCTAGAAAAATGTGTAGGAAAGATGCAAGTTCAGGGCTCAACATACCCCCACTGTGAAGATGTTGCATGTCCCCATGCAACCAAAATTTTGACTATCCCCCATTCAAATCATATGCTCTGAGACTTCTGCCAATACATCCAACCCTCTTTTTCTCTTTCTTGGTGCTGCTAACATCATGGGCTTCTTCATTAAGCATCTGAATTTGAGATTGATCAGTGCTCTACTTATCCTCCTGCACTTTTTCTTCAATTTTCTGTTCTTTTTCTGCCATAGCCCAAGATGTAGCATGGTGTTGTCATGAATTATCTTATCCAGTCTACTTTGTTCCTTTAATGCTTCATTTTCATGTTTAATGTGTCTATTTAGGACCTCTAATTCAAAAATTTCTTGTTTCAATGATTGGATTTGAGTGTCCTGTGCTGGATGAGGCTGGATGGATGAAGTGCTTGGACCTGTGGCTCTCTTTTCCAAGGATTCTATATAATCATACATCTCTTAGGGTCTATCTCGGGTGAAGTTTTCCTTGGGCTGACCCCAAAGTCTTGTTGAGGAGGATTGATTTCAAAGTCTAGCCGAGAAGGACTTATGTCAATATCTGGAGAACTGGTTTCAATATTTGGTTGAGAATGAGGTGGACTACGACCAACTGGAGGTTGTTCCGGTGTTCCCCCTCCTAAGTCAATAAAATGGGGCCCTTTTGTTTGTGCTCCCCTCCACTTTCCTCTAAGCCTGGTGCTTCTCCTTAAATGTTGTGGGCTAGTGCCCTCTTCCTCCATACTCTGTTTTTCTTTTTCTTTCTTCCTGGCTGCAATTGATTGTCCTTGAAGGTGAGTTAGCCTTTCAGACATTGTTTGGTGGTCCTCTTCTAAAGAAGGTTCTGGTGATTGGTAGACATCCTCTATGTTTCTTTTCCCTTTCTATTTTCTTTGCTTTTTATCCTTGGTTCTTTCCTCCCTTTTTTCAGGCAGCTTATCTTCTTGATTAATTTCTTTAGGAGTGTCTTGAATTCTCACATTAGTTTCCTTTTTCCTACTCTTTCTTGTAGTACTGCTCTCAGGAATTTCAGGTGGATCTTGAAAATAGTTTCTCACCAAAAACCGTTCCCACGTATCCCTCTTTTTCTTTAATTAGTCTTCAATTAAAATTTTCACCAGCCCGTGATGATACAAGTGGGGTTCTATGTCCTCTATATTCTTTTGGACGGTTGTACACATCTTTTTCAAGCTCAATAATAAAAAGTAAGGTAGATTTAGTGTTTGATTCTCTAAAAATTTCATCAACAGTCGGGTATGATACATATACATTGCTCCAAAACAGCCTTCACACATAATGAACTTTTGAATAATCAACAATAAACTGGCCCACTTCTCTTCTAAAGCATGGACAGGAATTCCTCGTTTGAATATAGTTACATCCATACCTGGATTGCGTAGGATAACCCTCCAAGCCTTCTCGTCAAAGTTGTTGTTCTTGAACCAGCGTTCTCCCTCCTGAGGGAGTTCTATAGCGGCTGCTATGGATGCCTCGGTAACTGTAAACTTGAGGTCCCCAATTTCCACCTCCAGGTCATTAAAATACCTCATGAAAGCTTTTGTAATATCCTTATTGTAGCCTCTAAACTTTTGAATAAACCGTAGTCACCGTGCCTTTGTCAATATGTTCTTTACTTGCGAGTACCCCTCCATAAACTTGGGCCCTTCCGGTTCGGCCCTCAACAACAGACCCATTCTTTCCTTCTGTTCTTAAAATTCGTCTGCGTGAAAAGGGTTTAGCGGAGGTGAGACGGCTGGATTAGCAGGATTGAATAGGGTTTATGGAGAAAACCAGTGACTAAGCGGAAAACAGAGGACAGGCAGCGGAAGTGAATTCACGGAATGGAGCGGAGACTTATGTGAACAAGGTGGGAATGTAGCCGTGGCTTCAATAAAATAGTAGGGGAGTGGAGTGAACCTGGCAGAATTTTTAAAATGGACGGCTGTGGAGTAGACATAAACACATTCATGAAATGGCTGCGGAATTTATGCGGTGGAGAAGAGCCGTAATCAAATCGGCCACGTCCCATAATTACAGGTGGAGTGTAGAAATGCAGCCAAACACCAGTTAAATCCGAGGGTTAATCGTGAGGCCGTTGGAAAAATAAATGCATGGTTCGTGGAAGAATGTCGTGGAATGGTTATGGAGGCTATCACACCAATCATTGCATATAGTGGAGCTTATGGTTTAATAACTATGCAAAAATGTGCTTTGATTTCTATTTGAAATAAATTTCTACTCATACCTTGGAATTTTTGCCACTTGTTGTCCATTAACCTTTGATCAGCTGCCCCTTGTTGATGCCTTTAGGTGCCCCATGTCTTCATAATGTGTCCTCGGTCATACCTGAATTTGATTTTTTTATTGTTTTTTCCTATTATCTAATTAGCAATGTTGAATGACAGGGTGCTAGCTGTGAAAACACAACTAGCTGTGGAATCAGTTTGCAACTGCGGAAACTGGATTCAACTGTGGAAACTGACTCATCGATCATATGGCTGAATGAGATGGATGAATGATGACTGAATGAATGAAAATAGTCATAAAAACTTTTATTGGTGTAATGAAATGGAGTGGAACGAAATGAAGTGGAGTGGAATGAGAATGAAGTGAAGTGGAATGAAAATGAAGTGGAGTGGAATGAAAATGAGAAAGAGAGAGAGATTTTTTTTGGAAAATATAGGGCGTCAAGAGTTCCTGATTTTCACCCTGTATTTTCTGTATAAGACTGGCAATCAGTGATTGGTTTTTAGGCTTATAAATTTTTTATTTTTTATTTTTTTTTTAGAACAGAAAAGAATAAGGGCTAGGCTAGTGGAGAAGAAGGATTCTTCTTCACCAGTCTTATTGCAGAATTATCTTGAAAGATTTTGACAAATTCCTCTTTTGAGAGTGGCTTATGATAGATCTTTAATCTGTGGCCATTCACAATAAGAGGAG
>APFE030328031.1:2594-13232 GCA_000404065.3 Pinus taeda | reverse complement strand
ACCCCTTCTACGCATTGCACTACTACTGCAACCAACGGAGCGATCACCTCATCCGTGAAACACTTCCGCATAACCTTTCCTGCCAATATCCACGTCGCAAATTTGACCATAGGGTTGTTGATGCTGGAAATGGTGTAGCTTCTCTTCTTCTTCTCCAGTTTAAACTTCTTCTTCATGGCCTCTCCGATGGCCAAGTTATCACTCTTTCCTTCCGATATGTTTGTTGGGTCCTCCCCTTTGCAAGGGATCTAGGTAATTCTATGAATCAAACGGTTTGTGATAGGGATGGGCTCCTCCATCCACAAGCACCCATCATACACCAAGCATAGTAGCTGCCTAATGAAAAGAATGGTCACTGGGGCACGATGGTAATGTGACACCCATAGCAGGTTTAAAAATCATGCCTTCTCCACACCTCTAAGCCATTTACATGGCTCCAACTCTATGATTCGAGTCAGCGCATCTTTATTCTGGTGCATTAGCTACGCAGTTGCCAAATGTGGGAACTTCTCGTGGTCCGCGAGATCCCAGTCTTCAAATTTCAGTACAAGCACTCACCCCTAGTGCGCTCCTTCAAAAATAATATCGTCAGGGAGTAGTGGAGTCTGTACAGAGCTCTTGCTCTCATCTATGTCTTTGGACACCTTTGCTTTATCCTTCTGCAGAGGAACATATGCAAGCAGCCTGGTAAGAGGGTCTGCACCCTAGGTTTCAACCTCCATTTCTACATCCTCCTCCTCTACCAGGATTTCTTCAAATTATTCCTCGTCATCGACCTCCAAATTGATATCCTTCCCCTTTTCTTCCATGGTAAGCTTAGTCCTTAACAGATTCCTAGGGGATACACGCACCGGTACCATGGCCTGCTTGTCCTTCTTGGGTCTCGGAGTGCACGGCAATTTAGGGATTTCTGCGACTATCCCAACACTTTTTGGGGCTTCCACTTCAGTAATGGCCTATGCGGCTTCCTCAGTGGTCATTACTCCGGTATCCATGGCTTCCTCAAGTGCTGCCATAGTGTGATTCCACAATTCTCTCAGTGGCTCGGGTAATTGCTCAAGCAACAAATTCGCCTTCAGAAGATCAAACAAGTCTGGGTTCATGAATGTCTAGGAGCGCAACGACTTAGTTCTCAAATTGCTAAGTTTTGTTTGCTGGACAACCCTTTGTAATTTATAGTGCCTTTTGAATTTGAATTCGATTATTCCCCCCACATTCAGTCCATTAATGCTCGATTGGTGGCATATTTTCAAGAATCTAGCCCATCAAGTTTGTCTTAAATGCCTACCGCTAGCTCCAGTTGGTCTCAAACCAAGCATCACATCGTGAATAGTGACTGTAACGGTCACATTCCAGCCGACCCACGTGGAAATGTAGCTACCCTCACGTTGTCGCGGACCACTTGACACTTCGCTACTACACGCAGTCCTAACATCGCGCAGCTCCCGGGCAGAGTAGTTTATAGTCCTGCACCTCCTTTCAACTATCTGGAGTGCTAAGACTGTGCTTCCGTTAGCTATTCAGATGGTTGGGCCACCTGTGTGTGACTTTAGATGACTACCATTTACTTTTCATGGGAAAGGTTCTCCATTTAACTTTACCAAATGTACCGCGCCACCATCTATGATCTCCTTAATAAAATACGGTCCCAGCTAATCCATTTTGAGCTTCCCTAGGAATTTATCAAACTTACTATCATATAACAACACCATATCATTCACTTTAAAGGTGTGCAACTTAATATGTTGATCGTGCTAGGCCTTTTTGCGTTGCTTTTGTACCTGCTAGTGAAATCCAGCCAAAAATCGTTCTTCTTCGAGCTCCTCTGTTGGGTGTGGAGCATGATTATTTAGACGTATTTGTTTCAGCCGGATGTATACCCCAGGAAGTTTGTACACCCCTCCATGCGAGGGGGCACGGGGGGGACTTGTCCCCCTTGCGGGGGTTCGGGGAGGTCGATCCCCCCTCGCTGGGGGGTCCAGGGGCCAGTGGTCCCCCGGCGGGGGTTTCGAGGGTAGCACCCCCGAAGCTAAAAACAGATGTAAAATTGCCTTGTAAAAGTATAGCAATTTCTAGTCAATCTCGGCCATTCATTAGGCCAATGATCTGACTGTAGAACTTATGCTTAGTTTAGGGTTTTTTGCGCTAGAAGACAACCCCTCTCTTTGTATGAGGGCATTGTATTGAGGCTGTGAAATAGATGTGTATTCTATGAGCGAGAAACAGAGAGGTGAGACTGTGAGAGAAAACAGAGGATATTACAGAAGATTTGTTGTAGGTTGTGTCTCTTCATTTTGTTGGATAATAGAAAGGAAGGACTGGCTGTTTGGGGTGGACGTAGCCCAAACTGGGTGAACCACATATATCTGTGTCTCTCTAGTTTTTAGGCATTTTCTGTGTTTATATTTTTGCTATATTCTATGTGTTACATTGCTCTGTAATATATAATTTTCTAACATCCTCCAACTGCGTGAGCCTCTCCTCCAAGGCTCCGCGGTCTATCATACCTGTGAGCACTGCTATGTGCAGAATAGGCACAATGTATTCCATAGGCATTACGGCTTCCACTCCATAGACAAGCCTAACAGGTGTCTATCTCGTCAGTTTCTTGCAAGTCGTCCTATAATCCCATAATACTACAGGTACGCGCAGGTCCCAATCACTTCGCTGCACATTGCATACCTTGGTCAACGCGGTCTCCAGTACTTTGTTAAATGCTTCTACTATCTCGTTATCTTGTGGGTGATATGGTTTGCTTTTCTGATGATACACCTGAAACTCTTCTATCAGCACGTTGATCGTCGCGTCAGTACATGTTCAAACAAAAACTTCGTCGCGTAATCCTTTACTGGTTGTGCTTCTGCCCAACAAGTCAAGTACTCTGTCGCAATAATAATATATCTCGCGCCTATCTTTCCTTGAGGTTTGATAGGTCCTACAAAGTCTATTGCCCACTTTTCGGAGGGCTGCAACGTCATTTGTGGATTCAAAGGCATCTCGTCCCTCCGCGATGGCTTACATGTTCCTTGCAATGTGATTTTGAATCATGATGAAGAGTTGGCCACCACAACCCTGCACGGAGAATCTTCTTCATGGTTTCTCTCCCTGCATAATGTCCTCCTGTAGCACCCCCATAAGCATCTGCGAGGATGCTGCTTCTTTCAAATGCGGGTACATACCTTCGCAGTATCTCATCATTCCCCATCTTATATAGGTGCTTCGCAATGACAGAGAAATCTGTCGCGCGCACCACTAGTTCCTTCTTCTATTGGACAGAGTATCCTTTCAGCGCAGTTCCAGTTGTTAAAAAGTGAATTATATCTTCAAAATTTCCATCTGCTACGCGAACATCAAAAATTTGTGCGTCGAGTAGTCCTTCCTCCAAACTAGTAGGTTCTTCCCTTGTCTCAATGCACGATAGGTGATCTGGTCTCGCGTTCAATCGTACAGGCTTCACAACAACTTGAAAATCATATTCTTGGAACAATAAAAGCCACCTACATATGTGCTCCACCAACACAGACTTATTGACCAAGTACTTCAGCGTAGAATGATTTGTATACATCTTGAAGTGACCTCCTAGCAAGTAGTGTCGATATTTCTTGAGCACATACACCATAGCAAGTCCCTCGCATTCAGTGGTGGAATAATTATTTTCTGCTTTAGATAATTTGTGACTCACGAACACGATGGGGTGACCCAAGCCTTCTCCACCATCCTATGTTAGTACTTCCCCCAGCGCTATACACGACACGTCAACATGAACATGAAACTCTTTCTTCCAGTTTGGGAAGACAAGAATTGGCGCAGTAACCATCTTCTCTTTTAATATGTCCAGGCCTTTCTTACATTCATCATCCCAGAAGAATGTGACATCCTTCTTCAACAATTTTTCCATCGGTGCGATGATCTAAGCATAACATTTGATAAACTTTCTGTAGTACCCCGTATGTCCCAGAGTAGCGCGCAGCTATTTCACACTTCACGGTGCTTCCAAATTCAAAATCACCACGATCTTCATGGGATCTACCATCAGCCCTTGTCTGCAAACCACATGCCCCAATAGGTTCCCAAAAGGAACAAGAAACACAGACTTCTTAAGGTTGAGCGCAATTTGGTATCTTCGGCAGGTATCCAACATCAAGCGTAAGCTCACTACATGGCGCTTAACATGCCCAAATACAGTCCAATCATCAAACTAGACCTCCAAAAACTTATGGATATATTCCTTGAATGCTGCAACAACTACGTACAAAAATATGGTCGACGTGTTCTTCAATCCAAATGGCATGACCATATATTGAAAGCAGCCCCACTCAGTTGTGAAGGTTGTCTTGCTCCTATCCTCCAGTGCGATTTTGATCTGGTGGTACCCAGAGAACCCATTAGTGAAAGAATATGCTTCCTAATCACCTACATTGTCCAACACCTCATCTGTGAACGGAGTTGGGAATGGATCATTCACACACGCATCATTCAATTTTCTGAAATCCACACATATTCTTATTTCGTCCTTTTGCTTCTTATCTTGCACCACCATCGGGCTTACCCAATCGGATTCTTCCATAGACTCAATGATCCCTGCCATGAGCATCTTGTCTAATTCTACATGGACCTTCTCCTTGTATTTCGGATTTAAGTGATATGGCCTCTGCTTAACTGTCTTCGCGTCGCGCTTTAACGTGATCTTCATTACCCCTAAATCTCTGATTATTCCTTTCAAATCCGTAAACTTGGTCGGGAATAAGTCCTGATACTCGCGGAGTAATTCAACAACCTTATCTACCATCTCGTCATCCCAGTAGTCCCTAATCTTCACGAATTTAGGTTCCACCTTCGTACCAATATTCACCTACTTAGTCTTCACCGGTGCGATTATGTCACGGTTCTCAATTTGAGGTCCTTGAACCTTGTGGTGACCTTCTATCTCTGGAATGTTAATTTTTTGTGTATATTCATCCTCTTCTTCAGCAGTTACATTATAACACTCTAGTGTGCAACTTAGTTGAGTATCCCATTCAGGTTGTACCAGGTCTATAGTATCCTGCGGAATCCTAAAGATGGCGGTTTTTACTTCTTGAAGAGATTCTTCAATACAGTCAAATCCGTCCACAAAACTAAACGTCATCATGAACCCTTCACGTAGGATATCCCATTCGTCAGTCCCATGGCAAAGCTCAATTTCTATATACCATTTCATCGGTATAACAGCGAAAGTATGACAGAACAGGTGCACCCATTCAGGGTGTGGCTTTTCCCTATATGCATGCGCCCACTTGGCCAGATGCATTCGCAGATCATCTCGTTCATTGTACTTGTCTGTCTGTCGCATCCTAGGCTTCCTAAATCGTGCACGCATCAATCTCCTACATTTTCTCCAGTCGTCAAAGCTCCCTTTGTACGTACCCCACCATCTCGTGGGCGTAGCGCGTAGTACCCAGTCCAAGGCTTGGAAGCATTTCTTTTTTGGTACCTCCCTTTCAAATGCATCCAAGAAAGTATCTACCTCACTTAAACCATCATAAGTAGATAGATCTCTTACTTATGTCAACACGCAACGCAGTGACCTTGTCATCATATTACAATTCAGCATAGTTACTTCGTGTAACCAATTCTGCCATCGGTCTATCTCCTCATCAGAATCTAAAGTACAAGAGCTCTCATGCTCCCATGAAATCCGCCCATCCACAGTGGGATTTACCCAGTCTTGCTCTTGCGCTGTTATCTTGTAGATGCAGTCCAAATCACCATCACCTTCATAGTCGCACACCGGCTCTATATAGTGTGATCCTTCACCACGTAGTGATTTCTTCTCAAAATTCATCTTGCACTTCTTTAGATTAATCACCCCATTCATGTCAGTGGCTCAATCAATTCACAAGAGCACAGGATAGGGATTGTTATCATCAACAATCTCTATCATTTCAAAGTCTTACAATGCACTCGCTCCCTCAATATCCACAATTATTCCCTGCAATCACCCCATGGGTATTATTTTCTGTTGGTTCGCCATTCTCAACTGAATTGGAGACCACTCAGCGCAGGTCTCCCCATTCATTCCCATGTCTGCTTTGGAAGAACATTTGCATTTGATCCCAAATCTAGAATTACTTGGTCCATTTCATATTCTCCAATCTGCGTGGTAAGTCTCATCTCTCTTCCCATTCTTGTCTTATGCTTTCCGATCTTCCTGACTACACGTGGTTCTCCTGGCGCGATCCCAACACATGTATTAATGAGTTCCTATAATCCATTTACAGCATAAATATAGCGTGGTAACTTCATACATATTTCCAGGAATGTTGTGAGCATAGATGGGTCCATCTCTGGTTTCGGCCTATCTTTGCTTCCTGAAGTGAAGGCATCAGTGAATCTCTATTTAGCTTCCATGAAGGTTTCCCGAGTGCGCTCCAAATCAAACTCTGCTTCTTTCACTGGAGCTTTGTGAACCCAAGTATTATCTTTTGGATATTTTCCTTTGTCATCTCCCGTTGCGATTCCACTTCCGAGCACAATGTTCACATTCAGATCTTCCTCGCGCAGCTCATACCTCATCATATGTAGGTTCTGAGTTGGGGGAGGCGGTAGTACTCATTTGTCGCATATCCTAGCTATCAGTGTAGGACAATCTTCTGTCTCATGATCAAACAAGGTGTAATACAAACACGACAGGTGCATTGGATTTATGTAATCGCAGGCATAATGTCCTAGCCCTCCGCAATTTTCGAATATCAATTGTCTGCGACCTCTTCCAGGTCCTCCTCCGCCTTGGCTTCGTCCGCACCCTTGAAATCCTGTTCGCACCATTCCTGCATTCTAGTCAAGGGGCCGCATTTTAGCCTGAAATCTATAGGTGGGAGTTATATCCATCATCAACTCATAGCTTCCACAAGTGCGCTCATCGTGTCCCACCGACCTACAAATGTTGCAAAACAAATGTTGTGAATTTTGCGTATACTTCTGTAACAAGTGGTAGTTGTCTGTGGCATGTTTTCCAGTTATTTGACAAATCGTGCACCACAAATCAGGCACCACGCTAGGTCTTGCTTGTGCTTTTGGCCTTAAAGGCATTGGTCCTCCTCCTATGAGGTAATTTGTGAAAACCGGGCAGTGGTCCTTGTCATGACCCTGACCCTTGCATTTTACACATCATACCTCTTCGCGCACTTTGGCTGAGTCGTCCTGTCCTGTTTCAGACTTTGCATCTCAAGGCATAAATTCTTCAGCTGTGCGTGGATTTGCTAAACTCCCAAGTTGGTATCCTGCATCGAGGTCTCATGCAGCCTCATCGTGATCTCTAAGGCCTTTACTTGAGTTGTTATCTTCTGTTGCGATAGAGCACTCCTTAAATGTGGCATTAGTAAAGCTACAAACCACTCGCAATGTTGTTCATCCGTCAAATACATATTAGCTTCACGAATCATACATTTCAGCCTCTGATCCATATCCCAAGGAGTCTCACCTTGTAGCATCGTGATCTATTTGAATCCAATGATCGACTGTGCTTCCGACTTCGGCCTGTTAAATTCTTTATTTAGCATCGTTTGAATATCTATGATTCCCACATTTGGATTATCATTGGAGTGCTTAATATACCAAATCAGCACGCAATCCTGCAGGGTGCTAACCAATGTCACTTTCTTTATATTGTCATATGTAACTCTTTGCACTTCCCATACAGCTCTTACAACGAACCAGAATTGGTCTGGATCCTCATTTCCCAATTCTTTGAACACAGGCAACTTTACTGTGTTGCCCATATTGAATCGTGGTGGAGGTGGAGGTGGTACGGATGAAGATGGAGGTGATGGTGGTGAAGTTGGTGGTGGTGTGGGTGGAGGCGATATTCGCGTAATTCTTTGCCTTATTAGATGGATCGCACTTCGCAGAGAGGCCTTTGCAATCTCTTCCTCGTCCCCTCACAGAGGTGAAATCAAGGGGCTATTTTCTAGTCCCTTATTTCCTTCCTTCCTCTAAGATTTTCCACTTCACATAGCTCCGAACATCAAGGTAAGTACATAACCCTCTTTTTGCAAAATAGCATTTTAATCTAAGTATTCAAAGACTTTACGTACTTACCCCGTGGTCCTTTGAGAAAGTGTCACTCTACCTCGTTATAGCTGACTGAAGTGTCAACCGCGAAATTTGTAATGAATCCTCCTATAATTCAATCAAGCCAATGATCAACGACGTGTGTGATCTTATCCTCCGACGCTTCCAACCTTCACACTAACTCTAGGATCCACACAATAGGACTGTCAAGTTTCCACCTTCCTTGGTTATCTACTAGCTTCACGATCCACTTGTATAGCTTAGTAGGGAAGGATGAGAAGAATATTAAATGTATATCCATGTATAGGTATCAGTCTAACCACTCTTCTTTTGATAGTCATAAATTCTTGTTCTCCTGCACTGTGAACTTTTGAATTCTTCTATCCGACTAGCCTTCAATTTCCTTCTTAGTTGGATTCCAATGATACGACATCATACATCTCTATGCAGATTCCGGTCCTAGAAACAGAACGATTTGTTGGCTTACGGGGGCCTGACCCAAGTTCAGAGTTATTTAGCTAAACAAATCCCTACACTATTGGCCCTTTCGGCATCAGCCCGCAGAGCACGGACTGAAGTCTCACTCGAAGCAGTATGGGGGGATGCTAGAACCAAGTTTCCGCACCGTTGAGATTTCTGTGGTGTCGATTTAGTTCAACTATGCCTACCTTCGCGTACTATTCTAATCTTCAATACCTTCATGATCTGTTATAATCGTCTTTCAGGGGCTGAGATGCTTTCACGCTGCTATGGCAGTGACCTGCGCTATTTCCCAAAACTAAACCGCATATCTTACTTATCTTCTTAACAGTTCTTAGTTAACTTCGCATAAATAGATATTCTATCTTGCATTCACTTAATCAACACAGTTATATACACGCACGCATCATATAAATAGTAGAAGTGAAATTCATACCCAATATGAATGATATACCCAATATAAATAAATACATAGGGATGATATGAAACTTCTCTTTATTATTACTTCCAACTATTAAAAACTCGACTCGCCCTGCACACTCAGCTGCAAGGGTCTGCGCACTCAGTTGCAGACTACTAGGCCTCTATGCACACAGCTGCAAAGCCTTCTCCTACTCTACGACCCAGAACTAGACTTTACACTTTAGATCTTTCTCGCATACATCATATGTCCATCTTCCACTATGCTATCAAACTACTTAGAACCTCGCTCTATTTATACAATCCCATGGTCCGCAGACCATGGGCAGATATCTACAGCTGACTTTACAATAAAAAAATTGAGGGCAGACAACCCTATGACTCTTTTACAAGCTACATGCTCTGCACCCACAAAATGTGGAGCCTTTACATCGAAATTACAATTTTTGACCAAGGTCTGGGCTCGAAGCCCCAAAACTTCCCTTGGGGGATCCCGTGCCCAACACAAGGAGAAGAGTCAATACAACTATGGAAGAAATACAAAATGTAATGGATATCATCAAAGAATCCCAAGGCAAAATACTTCAGAAGTACATCAAAGAAATATTCATCTCCCAGGTACCAAAGTATATTTCTTAGTTATTTCTATTATTGTACAAACTTTGGGCACATGGAAAAATATTGTAGGGAATATCACAAAGACAAATATAATGGTCCCCGACAATCTCCCAGAGCCAATTTTTCAAGAATAATTCGTGATTACTCATTCATAAATATGATGAAGTGCTTCAATTGGCATAATATTGGACATATGGAACGTGACTGTAACTTGACTTGGGTCCCTACACAAGCTAGAACCATGACAATCAAGCTAGAGAAGAACGTTACACAAGTATGGAGAAGAAAGACAACTAGATCCAAAAATCTCTTGAACACTCCAGCCAACAATATGTGTTGTTGATCTGATGAAGTCATCCTTGATATTCCAAGTATTTGATGGCAAGGCTCTACCAAAAAGCGATCATGCTTACAGTTAGGGGGAGCTTATGATTCTTAAACATTCTTGCAGAAGCTCCCTATGAATGGGCCCTATGAAATCCTTGATGAGTCACACATGGATAATCATCTTTTGATAGATCATCTCTCGGAAGCAACTCCATTCAAGAACATGATCCCTTACTCATCTGATG
Source organism: Pinus taeda (assembly GCA_000404065.3). Lineage (NCBI taxonomy): Eukaryota > Viridiplantae > Streptophyta > Pinopsida > Pinales > Pinaceae > Pinus > Pinus taeda. The sequence goes on along the minus strand of APFE030328031.1, from coordinate 3,090 downwards.
GACTATTGTTGAAGATCTGTTCCATTTGATCATTAAGTAAGTAATATTTCTTGAGGTAGAGGAGTTCATGCAGACATGAGGAGTTGGTTCATCACATGAAGAAATGTAGACACATTTATCATGGACCCTATTGCTAGAAGGAAGAGCACCATGATAGGGGGAGTAACATACCTATGAAGAAATATTGTTCGTGAAGAAAAGAAGCAGCTTGACAGGGGGGGTACTTAGGCACCTAGTTTTCCATTGATGTCAAAGGGGCAGAGAATGTTGGAAGGGCAAGAATATGTTAGGATATTCTGACACATAGGAATAGTTAAGTATAACTTGGTCTAGTATAGAGTTAGGTAAAGTGTGTTTCTTTACTATGCACATTTGTAACTTATAATCCGACGGTCACGATATGTAGTGATCCGACGGTTCATTCTCTCCTTGGTATTACCGACACTTGATCCGTGGCTTGACACCCGATTGGTCCATGAATTCTATTTAAAGCGCA
>APFE030328023.1:0-14201 GCA_000404065.3 Pinus taeda | reverse complement strand
CTTGAAGGGCAAGTGGTGTGGCACCCTTGGAATTTCAGGAAAATTCTTGAAGGGCACGACCAACTTGGCACCCTTGGAATCACGATTAAACTGTTAAGGTGTGGCACCCTTGGAACTTCTAGGGAAGTTCTTGAAGGGCACAACCAAACGTGGCACCCTTAGAATTTCAGGGGAAATTCTTGAAGGGCACGACCAACTTGGCACCCTTGGCATCACAATTAAACTGTTAAGGTGTGGCACCCTTGGAACTTCTAGGAAGTTCTTGAAGGGCACAACCAAACTTGGCACCCTTGGAATCATTAAAAATAAATAATAATAAATAAATTAAGGAATGAAAACTAGGTAAAGTTACATCAGGGGTAAATGATGATTAGAAACCAAGGTAATTAAATCAAAAATAAAACTTGGAGTAAGGAGAATCATAGTAAGAAATAAAATAGAGTACCTTAAAAACCCTACCCTTCCCATGTTAGAAAATACTAGGTAGATTAGGCAGTTTAATTAGGTAAAAGGGGGAAAGACAAACATATTGTAAGGATACAGATTAATCCTAAACAAATTAAAACTTAATTAAGAAAAGAGGAAGGTGAATTAAAATAAGAAAAATAAATTAAATTTTGTGAAATGTAGAGAAGCTCCATGTGGTATCAACCAACATAAGAATATCCCTCTAAGAGATAACCTGAGTTAATTTAGGAAGTAGATTGGGGACAAAATATTGACTCATTAATTGACTCCAAGTAACAAACACAATCTAAGGAATAAAAGGGGGAGTAAAGAGACAACTAGGAGAAGAAATAGGAATCTTGTGAGGTGAGGAAAATGTTAGTTTTAAATAAAAAGTTAAGTAAATAATTTTGGGTGACCCTGGATGAGAGAGTGACACATGGGTAGGTGAATAATCAGCTATTAAATAAAAAAAAAATATAGAATATTATAATTATGCATGACATGCCAAGTGTCATCTATGAGGACTCTTATAAAAGAAGGGGCAAGCCATGGTAGAGGGGACTTTTTTTGAATCCTATTGTTGGATGGATGATATGATGTCAAAGCAGTGATTATGAAGCTATAGTGAGTTTGGTGAGGTAGATGATTTTTAGAGAGGGGACTCTTGAGCTAAGGGTGCTCTCCTCTGCCAGCTAGATTCTTCCTCCATTGTACAACCCCATTGTAGCTCGGGGGTCCGCGGGGAAGAAGAGTACCCAAGGAGTAGGCTGGGAGGTTAACCAGTGGGTCTCGTTTTCGGATCACATCATACACTCGCAGAAGTGACCGGCAACAAGGGAGTACCAGCGACAACAGAGCAAGCGGAGTCTCGCCTTCCGGTGTACGGTACATTTGTATTTCATTACTACTTGATCTTAGATTAAAAGTATGTAAATGTTGTGTTATGTTCCTGAAATGAGTATCAACAATGTGTGTTTTGAATGAATGGAAATCTCAATGTGTTTCTTTTCTGGTTGTGATTGTTGTGTAAATATATATATATATATATAATATATATATTATTATATATATATATATATATATATATATATATATATATATTATATATATATATATATATATATATATTATATATATATATATATAGTTTTAGCTGGGTCCTTACATTAATGCCTAAATTTGTTATGGAGAAATTAGGACTAGACATTACCAAGCCTTATAAAGACTTATACTCCTTTGATTCCAGGAAAGTAAGATGTCTAGGTCTCATCAAGCACCTGTGTGTTACTTTAGGACAAATCCCAGCCAAAAATTTGGTAATGGATATAGTGGTTGTAGATATTCCCCCTAAGTATGGCATGCTATTCTCACGCTCATGGGGAGAAAAATTACAAGGAACCCTATAGATGGATATGACCTTTGCCACCATACTAGTTTTTGGGCAGCAAAGAATATTATATAGGGAAACCTTGATGAAAATCATGGTGAGTAGTCAAGAGAAACCTCACAACTATCCTCTTTATTATGTCCATGCAGATTTAGGCTCTTTCATTCTTTATAATGATGGAGATATCAACACTCAGGTGATCAATGCTGAAACTAAAATTTCTAAGACAAACCCAGCCCAAACACAAACAACAGAACCAAATACTCCTCATGAACATCTTTGGAACATAATTTTTTTATGGCTCTTGTAGCAAAGATGGTTCTGGAGCAGGAATTTGTGTAGTGAACACATGAAATAATCATGCTGAGAGTCATTCATATAGGCTTAATTTCCAATGCATCAATAACATAGCAGAGTATGAAGCCCTTATATTAGGATTGTAATTGTTGAAAGAATTATGTGCCAAAATAATCTCCATTCAAGGGGATGTTGAACCAATTATCAAACAAATTAAAGGAGAGTATTAAGCTAAACACCCTAGAATGAGAGCATACAAAAATGTTGTGCTTGATTTTCTAGAGAGTTTTCTTGAATATGACCTTTCTGCAATTCCTATAAAAAAAATATCATTCCAAATAATCTGGCTTTTTTAGCAAGCTCCTGTAAAATGCCTTACCCTAATTGAGAATATATAGTGGAAGTGAAACATCGACCAGATGTACTAGATAATATGAGGTATTGGCAGGTGTTTGGAAGTGAACACATGAAATAATCATGCTGAGAGTCATTCATATAGGCTTAATTTCCAATGCATCAATAACATAGCAGAGTATGAAGCCCTTATATTAGGATTGTAATTGTTGAAAGAATTATGTGTCAAAATAATATCCATTCAAGGGGATGCTAAATTAATTATCAAACAAATTAAAGGAGAGTATTCAACTAAACACCTCATAATGAGAGCATACAGAACTATTGTGCGTGATTTTCTAGAGAGTTTTCTTGAATATGACCTTTCTGCAATTCCTATAAAATAGAATATCATTCCAAATAATCTGGCTTTTTCAACCAACTCCTGTAAAATGCCTTACCCTAATCGAGAATATATAGTGGAAGTGAAACATCGACCAATTGTACTAGATAATATGAGGTATTGGTAGGTGTTTGGAAGTGATAAACAAATTGAAAGTTTTCTGCAATCTAGAGATGAATTTCAAGATGATAGTATTGATTTGGAATATGAAGTAGAAAATCAAATAGTTTTACATTCTAATCTAGAAAGGCATTTAGAACATTCAGATGTAAATACACCCATAGATAAAGTTGTAAATAAATTAAAATTGCTTGAGATAGACCCAAAAAAAGAAGAGAGTGAAACACTTCAGTTAAAAGATAACATTTTACCTAGAGGTCTAGTTCCACTGGAAGAATTATTTGATTTCAATGATGTGGCAAAAAAGACTAAGATTGAGCCCTCAAGAACAACAATTGAAGAATGTAATTTAGGTATTGAAAAAGATCCGAAAATCATAAAACTGTCTAAATCACTCCTAGCTGTTGAAAAACAAAAATACATTGCTTTTTTCAAGGAATTTAGTGATGTTTTTGCCTGGAGCTATGAAGATCTTAAAACATATGATAGATAGATTATACAACACAAAATTCCAATTAAGGAAGACCAGAAGCCATTTAAACAAAAACTCTGAAGAATAAATCCAGTTCTGATGTCTTTAATTGAGAAAGAAATAAAAAGAATGTATGACTCTAAAATCATAGTTCCTCTTAGGTACTCTAAATGGGTTTCCAATATTGTACCAACTAGGAAGAAAACAGTTGAAATCAAATTGTGCATAGATTTTAGGAACCTTAATAAAGTCCCCCTAAAGGACAACTATCCTTTACCTAAAATGGATCATATTTTGCAGAAGGTAGTTGGATCTTCTAGGATTCCTTTATTAGATGGTTTCTCAGGTTATAATAAGGTTTTAGTCCACTCAAATGATCAAGATAAAACAACCTTTACTACTCCATGGGGTACCTTCATGTATGAGAAGATGCCCTTTGGGTTAATGAACGTTGGAGCCACATTTCAAAGAGCAATGGATATTGATTTTGCTGATGAAATTGGTAGATTTATTGTGATCTATCTAGATGTCATCACTGTATATTCTAAAACTAGTGAAGTACATGTGTTACATCTAAGAAGAGTATTTGAGAAATGTAAAAGGCTTGGTATTTCACTAAATCCTAAGAAAACAGTGTTTGTCCTTGAAGAGGGAAAGCTTCTTGGTCATATCATATCTAAGGAAGATATTAAAATTGATCCTAAAAGGATTGAAGCTATTCTTAAAATCAATCATCTAAGAAACATTAAGGAACTTTAATCATTTATTAGTATAATAAACTTCCTAAGAATATTTATCCCTAACCTTACATAACTTCTCAGAAACATAATAAACATGCTAAAAAGAGATTCAGAAATCATATGGAACATTGAAGCTAGGCAATCAATTGACCAAGTTAAATAAGCATTAACAAAAGCGCCAGTCCTAATCAGTCCATATTTTACTAAGGATTTTATAACTTTTTCATTTGCTTCTGAACATACTATTTCAATTGTCCTTTTACAGAAAAATGATGAGGGATTTGAACAACCCATTTCTTTCTTTAGCAAGGCTTTAAGGGATGTTGCACTTAAATATAATATAATGGAAAAATAGGCTTTCACATTGATAAAAGAAAATAAAGATTTCAGAGTATATATCCTTCATTCCCACATAATTGCTTATGTACCAAATGTTGTAGTTAAGGATATTTTAACACAAAATGGAACAGATGGCAAAAGAGGCAAATGGATTGCTGTTATTCTTGAGTATGACATGGAAATCAAGCCAACCAAGCTTATCAAAGGACAAGGATTAGCCAAATTGATTGTTGAATCTAACTTTAATGCTTTGGATATTAACTTTGTAGTTGCATTGGATGATTAAGAGGAACATGAGACTCCATAATTAGATGAGGCTTTCAAGACCTCACCCTAGTATGCAGACCGTATTTATGTTTTATTCAATTTAAATGATCCTCCTGGTCTAACTAAGGCAAAGGCTATATTTCTGAAGCTAAAAGAAGTTAAATTTTGTGTCATAGATAATGTTTTATATTGGAAAGATGCTGGTGGTATTCTACTAAAGTGTCTATTGAGAGACGATACAGAAAGAACAATGCAGGAATTCCATGAAGGTGACTGTGGTGGCCATGTATATTGGAAAACCACTACCAATAAGATCCTTAGAGTTGGTTTTTACTGGCCTACACTTTTCCCAAATATTCATAAGAAGGTAACCTCTTGCCATAAATGTCAAATATTTGAGGGAAAAAGAAAGCTTTTGCCTCCACCTTTGAAACCCATATATGTTGAAAGTCCTTTCCAACAATGGGGATTGGATTTCATTAGAGAAATCCATCCTCCATCCTCTACTCAACATAAATGGATCCTCACCGCTACTAACTACTTCACCAAATGGATTGAGGCCACACCTTCCAGACTAGCCACAGATGTTGCTATCATCAACTTCTTAGAAACCAATATCTTGTATAGATTTGGTTGTCCAAACAAGCTTATTACAGACAATGTTGTAGCTTTTAGATCTAAGAAGATGATATATTTATGTAACAAATACCATATTACTTTGGGAGATTAACTTACCCACGGGGTAATGGGTTGGCTTAATCTTCAAATAAAAGTATGGTAAATATTATTAAGAAGCTATTAGCAGACAACAAAAAGTCATGGCACCAAGCTGATAAATGCACTTTGGGCTGATAGGTTCACAACTAAGAAATCAATTGGCGTGTCAACATACAATTGGTTTATGGAATGGATGTTGTTTTTCCATCCTCTTTGGGAGTTCCAGTCATGAAGATAATTCAGGAATTGTAGGTTGAGCCAAATGACATTAAAATGAGAATTGATCAGACAATCCAATTGCAGCAATCCAGGGAAGAAGTCTATAATAAGGCTCAGGTCATCCAAGAGAATATCAAGAAGGTTTTTGATAGAATACAAAAAGTATATGATTTCGCCTTGGGTGATAAAGTTTTAAAGTGGGATTCCAGAAGAGAGGACAAAGGGAAGCATGGAAAATTTGACAATTTATGGATGGGGCCTTATGTCATTTATGCTTTCAGAGGGCATAACGCATTCTTTCTTAGAAATCTAGATGGGACGGAGATACCTGGTGGACCTACCAATGGCATGATGCTCAAACACTATTTCTTTGAGCAATAGATATTTTTCTAGTTTTAATCATTGTAAATATCACTATCTTTATTATTTTGATTGGGTGACCTATTAATAGAAGTTGAAGCCCCACAGAGAAGGCCATAAGTTTCCATTGATATGTTACCATAAGTACTGCAACAAAAGGAATCAGAGATAGATATTGTTGAAATAGAACAGTCAAGGCTATTGATCAAATGTTCTTAACATCTCACAAGGAAAGTGCCATCCCCAGCTGGAGCCACTGTTAGGCTCCTATCATTGATAGGATCTCAAGGTAATTGAGTATTGTATCTCACGGCTCTTATATTGTAAATACTTGTCACTCTGCCAATGATTTCCAAATAAAAGAAAATAAAATAGAATAAAAAATGAAAAGAGGGTATAAATAAGAAAAAAGACAAAAAAACAAAAATATTGAAAAAGAAGAAAAGATTGAACCCCACCAAAAGAAAGAAAACTAAAAAAAGGAATAATACTGAAAGTGTTGCAAGTCTAAATGCCACTTTTGATAGATAGTTTTTGTCATTATTGTTAAACAAAGGTTGTGTGCAGCTTGTTTAAAATGCCACAATGACTATCTTTTGGTTTAATCATACAATGTAATCATGGTTAAACTTGTTTAAATCTCTGTAAATTAGGTTAGAAAATAAAGATTTGCCAAACAATCTAATCTTGGTAAATCAATAGTTAGGTAGAAAATGATATTGATTCAATTGTTTAATCTGAATCAATATGAGAAATAAGGGATAGGCTAAATAGTTTTTCATTATGTATAAAAGAAAATAATGTGGGTTTATCTGTCTAAGTGCACCCTATAGGAAAATAAAATGTTAGTTTTAGTTACGGGTAGGTAAATTAGATGATTTTGTAAATATTTGCATATGTCATTTTTTTATCCAAAGTTTTAATCATATGCTAAAAGGAAAATATGCATGATGGGATAAAGTGCTTTTTGTATATATTTCATTATCCACCTTTATCCTAAGTTAGGAAGGAAAAAGCATAAAACGCATGGGACAAATTCGGTTTGTCATATTATGGTTAAAGTACATCTCAGTCACTGACATCAGGCTCTGTTACCGCTCAGCATCCACGGCCCGTATCATTCTTCGACCCCCCCCTCTCCATTTTGCCTTTATTGTCTGGGAGGTGGGGGGTTCTGAAAAAGTTGTTTCCCCGCTAGGCTCCATCCCTTGCGTGGCAGCCCCTCACGATTTTGGACCCCCCCTTGCAAAACCACTTACAATTCACTACCCCCTCCAAAACCACATATCCTTTCCCCCGCCTTACTGCATCCCCACCACGACTCCTTCGCCACTCACCTCCCGCCACATGGCCTAACCGTTAGCCAATTAAATGCACGCCCGGCAAAAGAACTCTTCCGCATTAATTCATAATTTCTGGGTTACTGTTCAGGCTTAATGGTCTGTGCCATTTTCAACGAAACTTTCGCGACATTGTTTAAAATATATTGAAAACATCACTCTCCTCCCTTTTCACTTCTTATCCTTTGTAAGATAACAACTTTGCACAATGACCACTCTCAGAGAATTTTGCGCGATCATACCAACACAGAAACTGACAACTCCCCATCTCATTTCCCTGATAGTTCGTTACCCCAACTGTTTCCCTGGTAAGCTTTCTGTCAACTTCTTTTACTGTTTCCTCGGTAAGCTTTCTGTCAACTTCTCTTATTGTTACTTTCACTGATACAGTCATGCCTCCCAAAAGCAAAACCCAAGGTAAGCCTGTTAATCCATTAATCCCTCCCTCTATAGATTTAGATAATGTCCCTTTGGCCGATAGGCATTATAGGATTAGTGAAACCTAATGTGACTGTGATTTTTTGGAGCTATACTGTTGATTAGAAGACAAACATGTAGACAAAACTGATGAAATTGGGCTCTAGGAGTCCAATCTTTCCCGTTACATCTTCCCATTGACATTCCAAGCCCCTGAGTTTACCATAAAGTCTCAAGCATGCTATGTCCCTTCCCAAAGAGTTATCATGGCCCCATCAAGTGACATCCTCTTCATTATAACTGCCCAATCCATAGACCAAATAATGATGGCTCCCTCTATGGAAAATAATACTCCTTTCTCCTTAGAAGCCCACACCTAACTTTATCAAAAGCTATATTTCGCTACCAGAGCTAAAATCTTTGAGATATTCTTACCTAAGAATGCCCAGTTACCCAAGAAGAATCCTCCATATCCTTCCTTGATCTTCCCTGATCAAGCCAAATAAATTGTATCAATGATTTCATATATTTTAGGTTATTATTCTGATCAGTTGGTATATGAGCCCATTTTAGGATTCCTCTCCATATTTTCCACAGAAAAGCAGCCTTCCATTGTGTTCAATTTCAGTCAATTCTTGGATGACAGCATTCATGAACAATTTATAAAGTTTCCCACAGAACAGGTGTTTAATTACACCTATTTTTTTAATCTATATGTTCCTTTACTATCAGGTAGATAAGTTCAATTTTGCAATGCAGAAGCTTGATGATGCAAGAAACCAATAGCCAGTGATCTTTTGGACATCACTGATCATGAAAGAACAGTAGGAGTTTTCTTACAAGTAGTTCATTGAATATTTTGTTCACCGAGCCATGAACATTCTTAATAGTGTGATACAACCCATAATTAGTGAAGAAATCAAGATAATTTCTCATCTAACAGATCAAGCCAAAACTGTGGATTAGTATTTATACCAAAACTACACTGAGATCAGGGTTTATGGTTGTGAATTGGCACCCTAAAAACTCCCCAAATACCTCCCAATGAGGATTTTTGCCCTGGAGTATATTAGATAGGTGTTAAATTCTGATGACATCCATTTTGTAGTGGCCAAGAAGAAATTATTATTCCGAATAAAGACATGGGTGGGCCCATTTGTATGTAATACCAGGACAGCAGGTGAAGAAGTAGACAAGATGCTTAAAAAAATGAAGTTCAGTCTTAGTTTTACATGGTCTTATGACCCTTATGGCATAATTTCAAAGCTCATGGTAGAGAATAAAAGTACTCCTTACATCCATACTTCAAGGCCTGAAATTGAGAAGTATGCTAATAAGTTGGAATGGACATAAAACACCTTGCAGGAAGCTGAAGAACAACTCTTTTCTACTTCCAGTTTGCAAACTCCCACTCCTCACGAAAAATCAAGCAAAAGACAGAGGGAGGAAGGATCATCATTGACAATAGGAAGTGAAGACAAAGAGTTCAAGATCACTTACAGGAAGAGGACAAAATTGACTCCTAGGATATATGTGGACAAAGAAACAGAAGAGCAGGTTGCCGTCATAATCACAGATTCACCACCTACAACCAACAATTTACAACATATTCTACTAGACCTTTATCATCACAAGGTCACAAGGAAACAGAGCTATAGTCACAGAATGTCCAAATAGAAAAGAAGAAGACAGTTTTTGATAGGTACAGGAAGATTAAGCTCATAAATGAGATTATAAAAAAAAATACTTGTAATCAGTTTTGGAAGCAAACTTCCAGCTCACAGAGTAGATTGTTATCAATGTTTGAAACAGAGCATGGAAAGATGCAGATGGCCTTCCTTGAGGCCCAAATTCTACAACCAAAAAGATCAACAGACTACAAGAGCGCTACATTTGAGTTCAGCACCAAAGGCATTCATCCCATCGATCAAATGGATATGCACAAGCAAACTGGTGAAATGATATCTTCTACTTTAACTAACACGGTTATGTCACTATCCAAATTGAAGGTTTCATTTGCTAATGTTCAGTCACATTCGAAAATGGAGAAAGTATCATCGCTAACAAAAGATAATAGGATCAAGTCTTTGGAAGACTTGGTGGTTAAGATAGGATATGATCCTAAATATGTCAATGATGCAGAGGAAATTATCAAGAAGAAGAATTTGGACATTGCAACCTTGAGAAAGAAGCTTAAGATGCCAGCCCAGAGGATCCATTGACCAAGGACATTGAAGAAAATGAGGCACAAAAGGCTGACTTGATGAAGGTAATCATAGAGCAGAATGTACAAATTAGAAAAATGGAGGTAGAGATGGAGAAAATGAGAAAGGAGAAAGAAGAGAGTCGGGAGATGACCATTGTTCCCCTAGATGCCATACCCATTTCTCAACTTCCAACAACAGGAACAACCACTGCAGCTACTTCTTCTACTCATACTGCAAGTACTGAACAAGTAACCAAGACATTGGATAACATGTCACTCCAATCAAAAGAGATCAAGACTCTGCAGGATCAACTCAAAGATTTAGAAGTACAAAAGGCCAAAGCTGAAGCTTCATGTGTTACTGAAATGCAGAAATCACAGAGATTGTTGGAGAAGTTGCAGAAGGTAGAAAGGGATACGTCAATTGGTCAGACCTTGGCCCAAGCCAAGGAAACCATTTGGATGAATATACTAGACTCTATGAATGAGATTTGACCTTCTATCTAAATCATCTTTGAGAAGAAGGAGTTGATAGAAAAACCTACATAAACCATTGTGCGGGGAAGAGAGAAGCTTGGAGAAATGCCCACAAAAGCCTTCAACATTATCATATTCTCAATTCTAAGTCAAAATATGAGCTTGAAGAATTAGGAATCAATGGCAGAACTGCTACTATTTTAGAGGTAAAGAAAGTTTTGACCAAGAGGAACCTTATTGATCAGTTGGAAGAAAGATGTGAAACATTGGAGTTGCAAGTAAACAGTTTTACCAACATAATTGAATCATTGATCCAGAAAATACTAACCAACATTAATGTAATAAATGATAAATTGATCACTCAGGAAGACTATGTCCTCAAGATGAAAGAAATGGCCAAAAGTAGTATCAAGTTCAATGGGATTAAGGGTATTTTGACAACAAAGGCATCTTTGAAAACCATGTCAAATGATTTCTACGTACAGAATGAGGTAAAACACATTTTTAAAGTGAAACCAACTTTTGCCAAATACATAGAGGTAGATGAAATTTACTGGAGGGTAATCAAATTGACCATATCAGATGAAAAGTGATGGGAAGAACTTATCGATTTACTAGATTAAAAAGGTAATTCAGGGGCAGTAAGACAACGGCCAGCACGACAGTCAGTACACCAACGCAGCGTAGTTTCAGGTTGATTCAACAACCAAATCCATCAAAAGAGAGCCGCCTTGCCTTCTAGATGTCCACGTGGCCTATTTTCTGCTAGAAATGAATCATATTGTTTATAATTAGGCTAATACTACACTGTCTATTTGACAACGATTTTGTAATTATTAGTATAAATACTTCATTGTTTGAGTATTAAGGGTTGATTTCTGAATGTAATTTCTTCTACATATTGTAATTTGCAAAGTGTTGGAGCATCAATAATACAAGGACCTTTCACAGGATTCATGTGGTGGACTAAATGGTGATGTGTCTCTTTTGTTTATTTGTTTAAACATTGTTTTTATTTCTCTGTTATTTTGAATATCTGAATTACTTAACATAAATTGTGATAAATAGGATTTGATACTTATAACACCCTATTTTGGTTGTTGGTAATTTTAATGTTTTCAACTGAAGTCAAATTAAGGAATTCTTAATTTCTCCTTGATTTCTACTGAACCTTACACTTCTGCTATTTCACCATTCATTTAATTTCTGAAAAGATCCAAATGGTGCAACCTAGCTTTCCATGTGAGAACTCCTCTAAAAATTGGTGCAAAATCTAGTTTAATTTATAGACTCCATAGCCTAATGGAATTATAACAGTTAAATCAACCAAACCTTTCAAACAAAACAATCAGTACAACCATAACTGGCCTAAAATTCACATAAAACAAAGCAAAATTTTATAGAGAGATCCCTCTCTGAAGCTGGCAGGGCTAGATCCCAGTTTCCAAAGTGGTTTTGATGTTGTCCTGTGTGTTTACTCCCTCAACCTCAAAAATACAAAATGACAACATATACAACATGTACACAACACCATCTGAACATGGCATTACATATACAACATGTACATAGCACCATATGTACCCAACACTGCATATGAAACATGCACATAACACCATAGATACAGAATACTGCATGTCCTACATGTACACAACACCATTATTGCACACACTAAGACCACATTGTCCTTACCAAACAACCTTGCTTCTAGTGTCTTATCCATGCTTGTCTTAGCATATCGTAGATCACACTACTTTCATTCCGTTGACGTATCCCTCAACATTACTTTCCATATTATAACATAGGCATAGTATAATCACATAATATTAAATCATATCCATACGATATTGACCTCATAGATCTGTTAGGGATACTCTTCCCACTCGATTCCTCATAAGTCCAGGAACCTATTCATGCCATTCACTTGCATAAGAATTCATTCCTCCACAAGAATGATCCTGACAACCCTGTTAAACAACAACATACATACAAACATTAGCATAAAACAATCGTGATCCTTGACGACCGTGTCAGACAACAACACACACAGAGATATATATATATATAATCATGATCACAACATAATTACCAGATATCACGAGTTCAAGGTTTAGAAAACTTCCTTTATCCGTGCACAACATGCAGAACATTGGGAACATCAGTTCCTAGCTTAGCGAAGGCATATGACGCTTCAAATCCATTTACTTTACTTTTCATGTTACCTTTCTCGAGATTGTCCTGACACTGTCCATATACCCCAATGGACCCAGCCAATCCAACTAGTTGTCATATTTTTGCCTTCAATTAACTTTCCTCTTTCCCAACCAATGCCCAAGACCATCGAAACATAAAAGGAAAGACCAAGAAGCAAACAAGAGAAAACCATGGAAAAACAATAACAATGCAACACCACAAGCAAAGTGGAAAGGCTTTGCACTAGACACAATCAAAATCCATAAACCAAGCTCAAACAAATCACAAAATACCAAAGGCACAAAACTCCCAACAAACACCATGACTCAACCCCATGGGTTCCCAATGCTTTCAAGGGAAAGCTCAACCCGAGCATTCTTTAGGATTTCATGATAGTCTCTTTTGCCATGCAATCCATGCATCATATTGCCATAAACACATAATTGTCAATACATAAATAAACATAACGATAGACTAGTTGCCTTACCTTGTTGTGCTAAGTACGTTGCCTTGTAACTGAACACGTACAGTTCTCAAGGAACTCCAATTCCTTGATGAATCTAGCTATAACTGGAAGTCAACTGTTATATCTGTCAAATACATATTCATGAATCTAGCACATATTCATATAATCTCAGACAAAATCAAGGTTAAGAATACTTTTTGTATTCATGCAAGCACTCATTTGTTTGGAATTGCGGTCTCCAAACGCAGCCAGAGAAATTCTCACCCAATTCCTTTCTTTTACCTTTTACCTTGCTGCAATTGAACCTTATTATGCATTATCATATCACCCAACTGCTAGTTATATAAACAAATCAACTATTACCTTGTCATGTTAATACCAAGCATGTTGCCTTGCAACTCATCACACATGTCAATAATATGTTCCAAAGATGAATACATCATGTCTATTGATTATATTTTACCAAGACTTAATGTATTTCAGGGGATGATCCAGGTGGCTCCAGAGAGACACACAGGATAAAGATGGCTCAAAAATCAAAGTGTTTGGATTATGCTCGAAATAGGTTCATGTTAAGTATCTTGTCGTCGTGATTGCGGAGGTGCGAACGGCTTGTCAAACCGAGCTCATATGCGAAAGATAGAGCTCTTCAAAGTTTTATATGACAGGGGAAAAGTAGGCCCCACTGTGTGCCACATGGCATCCCAGTAAGTAGGTGGGACCCACATGGCAGCCCATCAGCCATTGACACTTGGCGTTCTCTCATTTGTCTCCTAAACTTGCATAAGAGACAAAAATCATGGAAAATGGTTATTAAATAACCATATAACAAAATATGTTTCAATATATAGCTATTAAAAATAACTATATAAGACAATCAAACACATGGTTTCGGGATCAATGCAATAACCCCCGCCGAGCCCTTTAAACACACACACACACACACACACACACACACACACACACACACACACACACACACACACACACATATATATATA
>APFE030328017.1:0-17652 GCA_000404065.3 Pinus taeda | reverse complement strand
TACTCTCTTAACAACATTTGATGGTCATTCTCATAGGCCACATGAGATTATTTCATCCTTTCTCGTATGTGTTGGGGGCAATGCTGTAAATATCGAAGTAGAAATAGTTGGTGGACATTTGGATTATAATCTCCTTTTGGGAAGAAATTAGGTTTACGAGATGGATGTTATTGTATCATCATTATTCCACATCCTCTATTTTCCTCATGAAGGGAGAATTGTAACAGTTAATCATATGGATTATTCTCCGAGTGAATCCAATGCATCTTTTGAATCTATAGTTCCCTTAGTGAACAATTCTAAGAAGCCTATTGAGAATCTAGGAGTTGGGATGTATTCTTCCTTAATGTCTACCTTTAATTTTCTTGCTCCTATTTCTTGTATTAGTGCTATTTCATCTTCCAAGGCACCTTCTCGAAGAGAGTTCTTTGGAACTCATTATTTTTTGGATCCTTGGCCCTTGCCCTCTTCTACCACCATGTTAGATGAGGGGAAAGTGGGTGGAATGGCATTTCTTATGTCTGCATCTTAAATTGATTATGAATCTATAGTTAATAGTGCAGACTCTGATCCTACTCCTCTTTCAACGAAGGATCTGAATGGGGATGTGGCTTTGTCCTGGACTCTAGATTCAGCTTCTACTATGGATTTCCTAGATACTATTTTGCCATAAATAAGAATTTCTATAAGAAATGATGGGTATTGAGAAGTCGTGGGATGATTTGCATCATCGGTCATGTTTCCTCCCTGATTTGTAAGAAGTAGAATCAATCTTTCCCAGTCCTTAATCTACTGGTGATGTTTACGTAGTTTTAAATCTTTTGGCTCCAACGCATGTTTCAGGTGAAGGTGACACGTCTGTCATTTCAAAAATTGTTCCAGTGAACATCTCTAGGAATCCCAATGTTTTCAAGAATGTCTTCATTGGGGCTGATTAGTCCCCTGAAGAAATTTGAATTTATACCGATCTCTTTAAAGAGTTTTCAAATGTGTTTGCTTGGTCTTATGAGGAAATGCCTGGGATATATCCATCTATAGTCTATCATGAGATCAAGACATATGAAAATGCAAAACCTATTCAATAGAAGCTTCAACCAGTAAAACCTAGGAAAGTAGCAGCTATCAAAGCTGAGGTTGAAAAGTTGCTTAAGGTGGGTTTCATATACCCCGTTCCTTTAACTGAGTGGGTCTTGAATCTAGTCCTAGTTGACAAGAAGCAAGGAATGATCTGTGCGTGCATTGAATTTAGGGACTTGAATAAGGCTTGTTCTAAAGATAATTACCCCATACCATTTATTGATCAGATTATCAATGAGTGCGCAGGTAATGACAATTTCTCTTTTATGGATTGATTTTCCGGTTATAATCAAATCATTATTCTTCCCGAAGATCATAATAAGACAGATTTTATTTGCCCCTGGGGTACATTTGCATATAAGAATATTCCTTTTGGACTTAAGAATGTTAGAGCTACCTTTCAGTGGACCATGTCATATGCTTTCCACGATATCAAACATAATATCGAAGCCTACTTGAATGATTTGGCTGCTCATTCTCGAAAGAGGATTGATCATCCCAAGATTCTTCGATTAATTTTTGAATGATGTCGTTTCTAAAAAATCTGTTTGAATCCGAATAAGTGTGTTTTCATTTTCACGTCCGGTCAGTTGTTGGGATTCATCATTTCTACTGAAGGGATTCATGTAGATCCCTTCAAGGTTGAGGAAATACTTTAGTTGCCTCCCCCATCCACTATTCGTCAACTTCAGAGTCTTCAAGGAAAAGCCAATTTCTTAAGGAGATTTATCACTAATTATGCCAAGATTACTAAAGGATTTATGAGACTTCTCAAGAAAGGGGTCCCATTTCTATGGGACCATTGCGCACAACGCTCATTTGATGCTTGAAAAAATAATTAACCTCTGCTCCTTTATTGAGTCCAACTGATTATAGCAAACACTTCCTTTTATTTCTCACTGCAATAGATACTTCCTTAATTTTATCAACTGCCCATCTGAGGATTGATGGAAGCTTCCATGGATTTCATCCTCATCATCACCACACTAATGCTCATCTTTGTTTCTACAAACACCCATCTCATGATTTACATTATGATGAGAAAATTTGTGAATGACTGCAGGTCGATATAGAATCCATACAAGCATTCAAGACCTCCCTCACGTATGATCCTTCTCACACCTTGGCCAACTGCAATTTTGCTACCAATCATGTCTGCAATTGCAGTGGTGTCACCTGCCATCCTCAGAAACTGTGTGTATCTTGCTTAAATCTATACAACATGAGCTTGCAAGGGACAATACCTCCACATTTGGATAACATCTCCTTTCTTGGCATGTTGAACCTCACTTTTAAAAGTTTATTTAGCACAATCCTGAACGGATTGGGCAAGTTGCGTCGCTTAAAATGTCTATTACTTAATAAGAATGACTTGATATCGTCCATTCCAGAGGCTTTGAAAGATTGCACATCTCTCAAGATGCTTAACTTGTCCTTCAATAATTTGATAGGGACTATTCCAAGTGGTCTCGGCCAATTACAAAACCTACAAAATCTTTCACTGTACATAAACGGATTGATTGGGAAAGTGCCTAAATCCTTGGGAAATTGTTCCGCGTTGGAATTTCTAGTTTTAGGAAATAACTTCCTTAGTGTCACTATCCCTTCTCGGCTTGGCTTGCTCACTAGAATTAAAATTCTGTCTCTTGGAGCAAACTAGCTTAGTGGAGGAATCTCGCCTTCACTGCTTAATTACATGGAGTTACGCGGATTATATTTATTCCAACATGGGCTTACTGGAGAAATCTCATGGGAGATAGGTACAAAGCTCTCAAATTTAGAGTATTTTCCACTCTGGGGAAACGAATTAAATGGTACCATTCTGAAATCTTTTGGAAATTTCTCTTAGATTTTAGTGTTCCAACTCGATCAAAATTTCTTAATGGGAGGCATACCTCAAGAATTTGGAAAGCTCTGTCTTCTACAAAAACTTACACTTCATGATAATCATTTGTATAGTGAGGAATCCATTTCCATATTTGGAGCACTTTCAAACTTCACCAATCTGCAAACACTCGATTTTTTCATCATTGATCTTAAGGGTGACTTTCCTGGAAGCATATGTCATCTTTCTCAAAATCTTCTTCATCTCTATTTATATGAGAATCGTTTCACTGGTAAGATACCCCAGGAGATGAGCAACCTCACTGGATTGATCCTGTTGAGTCTAGTTGGAAATTTTTTCTCTGGAGAAGTTCCTTCTGCACTAGGAGGCTTGTCTACTCTTCAAGTGTTGGACCTTGGTGAGAATAACTTGGAAGGTAATATACCTTATCAATTCAGTCAATTGAAAGCTCTTTTGTACTGGACATTTCTAAAAAAGCGTTTTCTGGAAAAAATCATCAATTTTTTGCAAGTTTATAGCAGTTGAGAATATTAGATCTCAGCTATAACAAGTTCAGTAGTAATATACCAGATAGTGATATAGGGAATTGTTCCAATCTCAAGCTTCTGGACCTCAGTTACAATCAGCGAAGTGGTGTGATGTCATCCAAAGTGGCTAGCCTTCATAACCTACAGTTCTACATTAATGTCTCACATAATGCGCTCACGGGAAGGCTGCCTACCGAACTGGGAGGAATGCATATGGTTCAAGCAATTGACCTCTCTGCCAATAATTTTTCAGGAAGCATATCCAACCAATTAGTGAATTTTGTTGGACTAGATTACCTTAATCTTTCTTACAACTCATTAGAAGTCACAATTCTGACGTAAATCGATCAACTTGCAGAACTTCAAGATTTGGATCCCTCTTTCAATAAGCTTTCCAGTCCCCTACCTCGCTTTATAGAGAAATTACAGAAGCTTACACATTTAAACTTGTCATAAAATAACTTCACAGGAGAAGTGCCATCGTTTGGAGCTTTCATAAAACTGAATGTTACATCATTCTTAGGAAACACTGGACTGTGTGGCAGATGGATAGAGTTACCTCATTGTAAATTGACGACGAGGCACCATCATGATTCCAAAAGAAGGGTAGTTATCTTGGCCACTTCGGTTGGTTTGACTTTGCTATTTTTATTTTGCCTAGCCTTCATGGTTTTGATATATTTTTGTAGTAGAAAGTCTGCATTGTGGGAAATATTTCTGCGAGATTAGGGAGGATGCTCAGGAGCCAACTCTGGGAGAGAAAGATTGTAAGTGAAGAAGAGGTGAATAGAGAAACTAATGGTTTCAACCCTGATAACCTAGTGGGACATGGCACCCGTGGGTTAGTGTATAAGGGCGTATTAGACAATGCCATAATCATTGCTGTCAAATTTATACAGTCGGCCACATCAGGAGGTGCATACAAGAGACTCATAAAATAATGCAAGACGTTGGGCAGAGTCTGACATCGGAATCTGGTGAGAATGGTGGGCGTATGCTCAAGTTTGTAGGTCAAATTTTTGATTATGGAGTTCATGTTGGAGGGAAGCCTGGATAAGAATTTTCATTGTAGTGAAAATAATTGGAGGTTGGGTCTGAAAATATGGTTGAGCATTCTCAAGGACGTGGCTCATGGAATGACATATCTTCACCATCACTTCTCTCCGGCCATTGTTCATTGTGATCTGAAACCTTCCAACATTTTGCTGGATGACACTATGACAACCCATGTTGGAGATTTCGGTATTTCACGCCTCATGATCTCGCCGCAAGCTCATGACGATTCAACAATAACAGCCTGAAGGGACACCTCCAATCTTGTGATATGATATGTTAGCAACAAGTAAATACTGACACACTTGATTGATGAGCCATATTGTATATGGGATATCTATGAGTCACTGATTTATAAAGATAATATATATAAATATTGATTATCTATATATATATATATCTATATATCTATATATATATATATATAAATTGATTACAGAATATGGTATAGGAGGGCGGCTGTCCATGAAAGGGGACGTGTATAGCTACAACATCTTAGTGTTGGAAACGATCGCCGGAAAGAAGCAGACAGATGGAGTGTTCTCAGAAGAAGGGAAATCATTGCAAAGTTGGGTGAGCGATGCATTCCTCGAGAGATTGTCAGAGGTTATTGACATGAATTTGATGGAGGAGAAAAGAAAGGAAGAAGAGTACGAAGAACAAGAATCACATGATGTTATGGGGCATGGAATTGTTGTGCGGTTGGTGAAAATAAGTGTGATGTGTAGCAAAGGTGTTACAAATCCATTTGGGCACATCAATCCCATCATCCAGATTAGTGTTTTAGGGCTCATCAAACCCTAATTTCAGTTGCTACATGCCCTAAACAAGTCACCCCTTTGAATGCCTCCTTCCCAAAAATTTTCATGACCTAAGACATCCAGAAATGGTTTCTAAAGGGACCAACGCAGGTAGATACACTGCTAGGGTGCTCTACAGCGCAGGTAGATACACTGTCAGGGTGCTCTGCAAAGCACCTAATCTCTCTTTAGGCTACGTTGGGCGAATTTGAGCGAAATTCAATTGGGGTTTGGGGAATATTCTTATCTCTTGAAGTCATCTAGAAGCTTCCCTCATTTATCTATTCCTATGAGCTCGAAAATGGATGAGGAATGAGTTAAGGTGCATCCTATCCTCTCATCCCTTCCTCCATGGAACTAATTCTAAGTATGGAAGGCCATTCAATGCCACTATTTATGACAAAACCTCCTTCGTCCTCCTATAAATTGACCACTCATCTAAGTGATCAAGGGCTGGACTATGTTGAATTGTAAGGAGATAACGCTGTTATGAGATTTGGCTTTGAAGCAAGTGTTGTGATGCTACAAGTTTTTCATGCTTTTAATGTGATGTGGATGGGATCCAAGCTGGAGGAATGACTTTGAATTAGACACTGATGGTTGTAATTCCTTCTTCTATCTAATAAAGTGTTTGAACCTTTTTCCATATGTTGTGTTCTTTCATAATGCTTAAATGTGTGAATTTCTTCTGATTCCTTTCATTTATATTCAATGGATAGTATGCTTTGATCAATTTTTGTCTTTTTTCATGTTTATAGGGTACTTCTCAAGCGGATTAAGTATGGGAAGGAGCGACAGAATCGATACAAGGGAGACGAGAGGAAAGAGTAACCACAAGTAGGCCTTCTATCTTCTTATCTTATCCATTTCTTATAGGAAAAGTCTAAAACACTTTAGACTGTTGTTCTAGGCATAGCTACTTGTCTAGTGAATTAGTGTTTATCCGTACATGTTAAATTCTCCAAAACAAATTAGAAACTCCACTGGGGAAACTATCACCTTTCCTAGTAGCTTATTCAAGTCCTAAGACATTCTTGTAGACCCTACTTGTGTTCATTTACTGTATTTCCGCTCTTTTGCATTGAATTTTGGTAAAAAATTTTATGTTAGATGACTCTTAAGTGACCTCTTAGAAATCAGCGCAGGCTTGGTTAGGGAACAGTTCTCTGTAGAGCACCCTTGAGTGAGAGAAAGTGCTCTGCATCGCAGTCAGGCCCTCTTTGACCTGTGCTGATCAACCTTAGGTCAAATTCCCACCTTTGGAAAGTGATTTTGCCAACTTTTCTCTGTTTGATTGCTCGTTGATTGATCAATGAATGTCATGTCTCAGAGAACAAGTTTTTATCTCCTTTGCCAACCCTACTTTGATTTGATTGATTAATGTTTCTTTAATGTTTTCTTTTTCATTATCAGTCTATAGTCAAAGTTAGAATATAGTTGATTAATCTTTGTTCGAAAGAAAGTGTCGTAAAGTATTCTTTTCCTTCGAAACAGAATTGTTGTAAAAGTCTTCGTTCTTATTAAAGATTGATTGATTGTACGTGCATATTTCCTTTTTTGTTCATCATAACACTAAGGGATTCAAAAAGAAAAACGTTCATCGTTCATATTGTAGTTTGTGAATGCTTGAAAGGAATAGCTAGGGAAATTGCATTAGATGTGCTCTTTGCTCTTTGTCAAAAGTATGATTGCTCTATCCCTACTAGCTAAGGATTTTCATTGTTAAATTGAATGGAAAGAATGCTTATCATATTAGTTGCATTTTAGGAATTGCAAACATACATCACCTGGTGAACCTTGAAAGGAAAATTCTAAAGAAGATCAACTTAAAATTTATCTGAATTTGCCTAATGGAGCATTTTCACCTAATGAAAAACATTTAGAGGTCTAGGCTAGAGACATATTCTGGCATCGTAAAACAAAGCAGTTGTTGCTAACTTGTCTGCAATACATCCCAAGTGTGATACCTCATTCCAAGTACGTGAGTATATCGTAGCTTTCCCACGTACCTTCAGGTATATAGGGCGGTGTTACAGTACGTAAAGTATATGGGAATGCTCTCACTGTGCGATTTTGCATTAAACAATGCTTATACGTATTGGGTCTCCACGTACTTTCGGGTATATATGAGAGGAAAAAACTAGGTTGCTATCCATCCTTAGGTAACCGAGTCGGATTCCTTGTACACTATGATACACTGAACACAACATTAGGGGAGATTGCCTACCCATACTTCTCGGTTCGTCGAGAGGTATTCTGTAGTTCGCAGTTGCTTCGTAAACCTTTTGCCTAGATTATCCCTCTTTTGTTTTGTTATGTTACTTTGATTAAAATAAAATTAATTCACCATGGATAACATCCTCCACACTCACTCCTTAGTTGATCTTAGGCTGAAACATATGGCGACAAATCCAGAGTCCAACGATCAAGGAATTCCTTTTTATGGGAATCCTAGTCCTTTTCCTCCATTTGGAAATATTGGTGCTCCATATATGGCTACATTGTCCCTTCTGGGATTTACCATTGGCTTGCCAGTATGGTTGTTTTCAACCTCCTTCATTCAACATGTCGTGATTTCTTCGCAATAGAGTACTCCTCGAACTAGACAAAATCAACCTCCAGTTGATCCAAAAGTTGACCCATTGCCTTCTTCCTCGGTTGTTTCTTCCTCCCCTTCTTCCTCTTCACCTGGTGAAAGTATTGGTACTAGTAACCAGGCGGCTAAGAAGAAGAAGAAAGGGAAGAAGAAGAAGAAGAACCAAATTCAGCAGAGGGGAAACCAAGCAACCATTGCTTTGAATGCAACATCTGATGAGAAATCGTTTGTCAAGCCTCACAAAGTTTGATATCCATGCAAACTTTTTGCGGGAGCCCATCTTCTTTGAAATTGTTCTGAAATTCCTCAGATCTTAGAAGAATGGTATTCCCGTTCACATCATCCTGTGTCATCAACTTTTGGAGATCATGCTCATGACACACCATCAACTAGAAGTAGTAAAGTTCATGGAAAAAAGGGTAAAGTTAAGTTTCCCTGTAGTTTATGTGAAGGGAATCACCCCATTCACCTTTGTCCCTATCTGGACGAAGCCAAAAAAGTGTTGGATAACCATCCTGCTTCACCGTAACGACTTCCATCTGGTTACAAGAAACTCTCCCTAAATCCTTCACTAGTTGATAAATTGACTAACCAAAATCAACCGTTGGTCAAACCCACTCTCTCTGAAAGTGAATCCTATGAGTCTATTCCCGACCCAAATCAACAGGTCAAAGAAACAATTGACCCAATTTCACCTTCAGTTAATTGTACCTTTTTCGAAGAGAGTGAATATGATACCACTCGGGTTATTTTTGTCTCTTTAGGTTCCAATGAGCTTGGGGGAAATCCTCCTATTTCATCAAGACAGGAGGAAAATCCTCCCGCTCTCGTAACTCAAGGGGTTAATCCTTTCCCCTCCTCCAAGTAGTCTGGTCACTTTCTTTGATTGGAATCGACTGGTAGGATTTTGTCTTCCTTCTCTTGTGCATTTCCAGATCATGGTACAGGTTTGTAATATAATTGTATCGGGCACTATTATAGATGAAGGTTCATCAGTGAGTATCCTTTCCTCAACTGCTTGGCAAGAGCTCGGTTCGTCGCTGCTTGTGCCAGTTACGGAAAATCTGTTATCTTTTAATAGAGGGACCATTCAACCATTAGGGATCCTTCCTCATTTGCCTATTACTTTGGGAAGAAATATTTTTTATCTGAATGTGATGGTAGTCCCAGGCCCTTTAGATTACAACTTACTTCTAGCGTGCGACTATGTTTATGACATGGGAGCTATTGTTTCAACACTCTTTCGAGTGATTTGTTTCCCGCATGAAGGCAGAATTGTCACCGTTTACCAGCTTTCATTTCCCGGTCCAAATATGGCTCCCAGTCAACCTTCTTCCCTAAATGGTCCTTTTGTACCAACGGTATCATCCCCGCCATGGGTTAATTATGTGATGACTCGTTCCATACCTACATCAACTGACGATCAATTTAGTGATGTTGTACATTATGTATTGGGGGCATTGGAACCAGATCTCGGTTTCCTTGATACAAATCCCTTCTAGAGAATTGTTCTCCCATCAGATGAGAACCTCTTGGAAGTCATGACCTTGTATGGGTCATGATCAAGGATATGAGGACAGTTCCTAGTCTTGTGTCAACCTCGTTAAAAAATGAAACAAGGAATATGAGGATAGTTCCTGGTCTTGTGTCAACCTCGTTAAAAAATGAAACCAAGGATCTGAGGAGAGTTCTTTGTCTTGTGTCAACCTCATTAAAAATTAAACAAGGAGTATGAGGATAGTTCCTGGTCTCGTGTCAACCTCGTTAAAAAATGAAACTAAGGAGTTGAGGAGAGTTCTTTGTCTTGTGTCAACCTCATTAAAAAAATGAAACAAGGAATATGAGGATATTTCTTTTACTGTGTTAACCTCATTAAAAAATGAAATAGGTCCATGAGGATAGTTCCTTGTCTTGTGTCAACCTCGTTAAAAAATGAAACCAAGGATATGAGCATAGTTACTTGTCTTGTGTCAAGCTCATTAAAAAACGAAACAAGGAATCTGAGCAGAGTTCCTTGTCTTGTGTCAAGCTCATTAAAAAATGAAACAAGGTCCCCTAGAGAAAAGTTCCAAGTCAAGTCTTTGATTAGATCTCATAAAATCCTAGTCGAGTCTTCCACTTGATCTCGTAAAAGAACCTTCATTCCATCCACCTGATAGCCACCAATAGTCTAATTAGGTGAATGTAATGAAGCTTAGGGGGCATGCACCTAGTGGTAAAATTAAGTTTCCCTGTAGGTTATGTGAAGGGAATCACCCCATTCGCATTTGTCCCTATCTGGACGAAGCCCAAAAAGTGTTGGATAACCGTCCTGCTTCTCCGCAACAACTTCCATCTGGTTACAGGAGACTCTCCCTTTCATCTTTCTCGGGGCATGTAAACCCATTTCATGCATAGTTCTTTGTTTCAAGCTTGTGTAAAAATGAAATTGAACTCAAGCATAGTTCTTCATTTCAAGCTTGTGTAAAAATGAAATTGAATTCAAGCATAGTTTTTCGTTTCAAGCTTGTGTAAACATGAAAATGAACCCAAGCATAGTTCCCTATGGTTCAAGATTGTGTAAAAATGAACCCATTTCCATTTTTAACCCTTGTGATTGCCATTCTATCAGTCTCTTTCATCATATGAGCCTTGGTTTCTTCATCCCATCACCACCATCTCTTTGGCTGATCATACGCTTTCACTTGGTTGTTTTAGCCTTTTTGAGGAATAGTTGCAATGAGTGGTCTTATGAGCCAGCCTCTTCACATAAATCAACATGTTTTGAGAAGTTCCAACATCACCAGGAACCAGTTTCTGCCCTAGTCACCACTCTTTCCTCAAAGTGGAGTCCTCTTTAAGCTCTTTTCAAACTCTCTAAACATGAAAATATTGTCGAGCGCTTGTCCTTTCCATCTCGTTAAAGGATTGGAAATGATATCTCTCTTGTACTATTTTACGCTTTTTCGGACTTGAGAGATTAATTTACGAAAAATAACTTGTGGAATTTTCTTTTTTTCCCTTTTAAAACTCTCTAAACATGAAAAGGACCGAGTTATCTTTGTCGTTAAACTTGTTAAAACATCAAATAGTGACAAACTTCTCCATCTAGACAAGACCGAGTTTCACCTTTGCTAGACTCGTTAAAACATCAAATAGCGATGGATTCACCTGAAGGATGAAATTATACAACAATCATATGTTATCCTCCTCAAGCTTGATAAAAATAAATAGGTACTGGTCAGCAATGATTGGGGAAAATGGGAAAAAGGGAAAACCACTTTATGGTAGAAGGTCGCTTTTGAACATGACACTTTCACTCCATCACTGTGACTATCTAGGCTGGGTTATTAGCTTGATGGTCATCACACAATTGGTCTATCATACCATCTAGCACTTTGGTTTTGGATCAATGCTGCCAATTCATTCAAATTATTTGGGTTGGGTTATCTGCTTGATGGTTATCACACTATGGTCTATCACACCATCCATTACTTTGGTTTTGGGTCAATGCTGCCAATTCATTCAGTGTCGCCAATATGTTCAAGAGAAGTCATCTTTTGCAATACCATAAACCTTTATTTTCATGACCGCCATTCCTGAACCTTTTGTTGTCAGTCAAATGCTATCTCTAAAATCACTACACTCGTTTCGTGTTGTTAATGTGGGATACATCAAGGACCTCCTGTGATGAATCGCTTCTTGTCGACATCAACACATTATCCAAGAAGTTGATTTAGAAACACCCATTCAATACCTTGAAGCTTGCATGCATCAATGGCAAGATTCTTGCTTCCGGTGATAGGCATACATCAATGTCATTCGAACGAAAGACTTTGTATGGTGTTCGACATCAAATCATCCATTCACACCATGCAGAATGTACTGCGGTACCTTGAGGATCATTATCATTATTGGTGATTTCTCTCGCATCTGTTAACAACTTACATCATTAGCTAGTAATCAGATTGTGTCTTCCCATGTTCGACTTCAGATCACATATTCACATGGTTAGACTCGTACTTGAGCAAACTGTTGAACGAGATTGAAGACCCTAGATCTAGTTTCATCCATCCGAGCTACGATATCAAGAGTACTAAATCATATGTACAATGGATTTACATTGATAGTCATTCCGATCATGGGTCTATATTTGTAGAAGAATGTTTATATACATGTAATGAAAGTTTATAAGTTGAGCATGGGTATGTCTCCCCTCAGCAATTCATGTAAAATCAAATATCATGATATATGTATTGTAATTGATGCAGGTCACCATCCACTTCGATACCTCCTCATCACATCGTAAAGCATTTCATTCGATATTGACATTTTTCCAACTTCATGCTTTAGGGGGCAGCTGTTACAGATCCATTTGGGCACATCAATCCCATCATCTAGATTAGTGTTTTAAGGCTCATCAAACCCTAATTTTAGTTGCTACATGCCCTAAACAAGTCACCCCTTTGAACGCCTCCTTCCCAGAAAGTTGCATGACCTAAGACATCCAGAAATGGTCTCTAAAGGGACCAACGCAGGTAGATACACTGCCAGGGTGCTCTGCAGCGCAAGTAGATACACTATCAGGGTGCTCTGCAGAGCACCTAAGCCCTCTTTAGGCTGCGTTGGGTTAATTTGAGCAAAATTCAATTGGGGTTTTGGGAATATTCTTATCTCCTGGATTCATCTAGAAGCTTCCCTCAGTTATCTACTCCTATGAGCTTGAAAATGGATGAGGAATGAGTTAAGGTGCATCCTATCCTCTCATACCTTCCTCCATGGAACTAATTCTAAGTATGGAAGACCATTCAATGCCACCATTTATGACAAAACCTCCTTCATCCTCCTATAAATTGACCACTCATCTAAGTGATCAGGGCCTGGACTATGTTGAATTGTAAGGAGATAATGCTGCTACGAGATTTGGCTTTGAAGCAAGTGTTGTGATGCTACAAGTTTGTCATGCTTTTGATGTGATGTGGATGGGATCCAAGCTGGAGGAATGACTTTGAATCAGACACTAATGGTTGTAATTCATTCTTCTATCTAATAAAGTGTTTGAACCTTTTTCCATATGGTGTGTTCTTTCATAATGCTTATATGTGTGAATTGCTTCTGATTCCTTTCATTTATATTCAATGGATAGTATGCTTTGATTAGTTTTTGTCTTTTTTCATGTTTATAGGGTACTGCTCAAGCGGATTAAGTACGGGAAGGAGTGACGGAATCGATACAAGGGAGACAAGAGGAAAGAGGAACTAGAAGTAGGCCTTCTATCTTCTTATCTTATCCATTGCTTATAGGAAAAGTCTAAAACACTTTAAACTGTTGTTGTAGGCACAACTGCTTGTCTATTGAATTAGTGTTTATCCGTAGATACTAAATTCTCCAAAACAAAAGGGGATCCCCATGAATGACAAACCCTTCGAGAGGTTGACGCATCCCTGGAATAGCTAGTTGCCAAAATCAATAAGAGTTCAGAAAATAGGTTGAACCATCTTAGACAGGTGATGGACCAAACCATTTCATAATTTGATTAGGATATGTTGTGGAAGAAAATGATTAGATTAAGTTACTCCATAGCTAACCTATATATGAGATTATTTCACTTAATGTGGATGACATAAAATGGTTAGATTATATAGTTTTTATTTTAGATGTGATTATATGTAAAAGGAGTATGTGAGATTATTTCACTTAATGTGGATGACATAAAATGGTTAGATTATATGATTTTTATTTTAGATGTGATTATATGTAAGAGGAGTATGTTTTTAGGAATTGGTTATTTTTTAGTTAATTAGCCTTGTATATTGATATGGATTGAGACAATGCTCAATTAGTTTAGTATGTAATCTAAATAATTTTTTATTTTAAAATAATATACATGTATTTATGTGTATCATTATTTAATTAGTATAAAAATGTTTTCTAAAATTCTACATGTCAATAGAAGAAAATGATTTGATTAGATTATTCCACTTAATGTTGATGACATAACATGATTAGATTATATAATTTTTATTTAAAATGTGATTATATGTTAGAGGAGTAAGTTTTAAGGAATTTCTTAGATTTATTTAGATTTAGAAAGATATTTTTAGTGAATTAGCTTTGTATATTGATATGGGTTTCAGAAACCACTGAATTAGTTGATTATGTAATCTAAATAATTTCTCATCTTAAAATAATATACATGTATTTATGTGTATCAATTTTAAATTAATGTAAAACTCTTTTCTAAATTTCTAATTAAAATATGATAGTTTTGTTAACCATTCTATTCAAATAACTTGTTTTTTTAATGTCATTCTTCTTCAAGATAGGAAAAAGAAATATATATATTTTCATTTGAATTATATATTTACTTCGTCATTAAGAATATTGATCATTGAATAATATGTTTTTCTAGTGGTTTAGAATAATGATTATTGAATAAGATATTTTTTAGTGGTTTCAATGTAATAATGATGGAATACAATTTATAATATCAAGTGGAAAAAGACTTTGTTAAGAATAATCTTATGAATAGTTTCAAAAAGTCCATTTTATCATTTTTATATCATGCTTTTTATCCTTTTTATATCATGCTTTTTTATTAGTTTTTGGTTGTTAAGAAATAGAGATTTAATATAATTATGAAATTTTATAATCATATAAGTTGATAAGTTGGAAGGGCCTAATTCATATGTGATAATAGTTGGGATGAATTTTCTCAAAATTTTATTACCAATTTTATACTGGCCCATAACTTGTATGACAACATTACTCATAGTCTTGCATATTTAATATCACAAATACTTTTGATCTCCACAAGTGAAATATTGTATGACTGCATTACTCATAGTCTTGTATACTTAATATCACAAATACCTTTGATCTCCACAAGTGAAATACTCATACTACTTTCTTGGATTGACATTTGATTCATTAAACGTTAAAATATCGTGTATTCATTGTAGGTATGTATCTTCATTCATTAAAGATGTTTTGTTTTATTCTTAACAATAATGTGCTTGTTATAGAGTTAAGAAGCTTTCAATCTTGTCTGATTGGATTTGCATTCCTAATATTTGTTAACACATGGAAAAAGTAAAGATAACATGCTCCATTTACCTTATTGTTGGTAGGTTGTTTGCAAGTTTAAAACACTAATGAATATTGTCTACAAATTCTCACCTTGTGTTGATCTAATTTTGATGGTTTGTCTATAATTGGTCATAGTTGGCCTATGTCTATGAAAAAAAATTATAGTGAAAAATAAATTTCAAATTGATATTTTATGATAAAGTCTCACATAAGTGGCTCTCAATTTGCAGAAAATTCCTTATATTGCTAATCCCATTAATGAAAATATTGTGAATGTGTTTTGTTTCTTCTTGGAATACTTCCAATGATTCTCCTTTTATAGGATGCAATGTTTCCTTTATATGCATCGTAAGAGGTGTATAGATAGTAGTTGATTCTATGTTGAAAGCTACAACTCCTATCAAGGCAAGGAGTAGCATTGATATACATCCATTGAGTGTTTGACCAAGTAATAAAACTCATAAGTTAGGATTTCCTGATGTTTATTATCCCTTGGATGATTATCTTTAGGAGTTGTGCTTTTCTCCTTGTTGATATTGCTATATGAGTATGCCAAATTTTGTACTCCATTTTTGACCCGTTGGATCTATTAAATTAAATTATGTATAAATTGTAAGTAATTATTTATGATGACGGAAGCCAAACTATATGAGCTTAAATACATGAACCCATGTGTAAGTCATGTAAATATCTCATGCCAATTCCTAGTGTATAGTGCAAGGCCACCAACTACTGAGTTGTGAGGCATGTAATTGTGCTAAGCATGTTTTCTATGTACCATGTGGTAGTACCTTCCATGGTGTACTCAAGATATGTAAATATTATTTCAAAATGTAATATAAAGTTCCAAATTGGCTATGGAAAGAACATAAGAAGGGCTATGGTTTCACTAGTGAGGAAGATGAAAGCAATCCCAAGGGTGAGGGTATTTAACAATGAGCATTAATCACCATGTATGCACTCGAGGATAGTGTCTTCTTTGATTTTATTGCATTGTGACCTATTGATCTCATCTAATGTAATCATTTTTCGAATCTCATTAAGTTGTATTGCTAACCCACAAGAATAACTTTAAAATGTATTGATGACTCTCAATTCATTCCTAATTTTGACATTATGTAAAGCCTCTATCGAATATTCATAGAACATAACAAAAAAAAAAGCAAAAACAAAAACAAAAACAAAAATAAAACAAAACAAAAACAAAAACAAAAACAAAAACCTTCTATATTTGATAAATGTCACCATTTGGATTCAATTTGGCACTCCCTTTTCCATGTTAAGAGTATGCTATTTACGCCAACTTGCCATTTGTATAGTAGTACAAAACATTCTAATTTTTTATTTTTCTTGGGTACATTTTTCTAATTACTTTTACTCAAAATCTAACTAAAAATTTAGCAAATTGTTGGTTTTACAAATATGACTTATTGAGATTGCACAAGTTGGTTGTGATAAGGGGTTTTTAGGGTATTAAATACCTTATTTCATTCAAAAATGCAATTTAAGCAAGTTAAATTGTAGGTTAACCAACCAATATTTAATTATATTTTGGTGATGGTTACTAGAAAATTCTTATAAAGTAGAATGTTTAGACGTATTCAATTCGAAAGGGGTAATTGCTCTATGATTTTTCATCATTTGTCAATGCCCTATGGAACATTTCCATATGACCTTTCCCTATAGGGTATTATACCCCACCACATGTCATCCATAGGGATTTGATTGGTGGATGTTTCATGAATTGTTGCATCATTATTTGCAACCTTAAACTTACTACACTCTCCTTCTACTTAGTGAAATATGTTTGATGGTTTTTATATTCGAATATCTAGGATTTTCACCCATTTTTTGTGAATAATGGAAAATTGGGAATTCTAAAGCATTCTAAAGGAATTTGTCTCATAGACGTGGTGCCCATGGGTTAGTGTATAAGGGTGTGATGGGAATTTTGTGGATGAGATTAGAAGGAAAGAAGATGATGAAGATTGGGAATCACATGATGTAAGTGAATCTATGGGGCATGGAATTGTTGTGCTATTAGTGAAGATAGTGTGATGTGTACTAAAGGGGATCCCCATGAACAACCGACCCTTCAATTGTTTGAGTCATTAGGACATGTATGTGGATGAAAATGATTAGCTTACACTATATAATTGATTAGTTTAGATTATCTCATGTAATGTCGATTATATGGAATTTAGAGTATATAATTTTTAATTGTTATAAGTATTAGGGATAGTTATAAGTTTAATTATTTTTTTAACTTTTAGGAGTTGGTTAGATCTAGTTAAATTGAGAGAAATGCTCTATTTAATTAGAATTCTATATTTTTTTCCCCTCGGAAAAATCGTAATTTTCATTTATATGAGAAAATTACACATTGTAGATGCAGTTGCATATGCTATATGGTGAGGTTGTTCACATATAAAAAAGATAATGTATCAAAAAAGCGATATTTGATTCTCCATGCAGGGAGAAACTTGTCTACTGTGTTTTTTAAAGAGGTCAAAAAACTCCTCGCAGGGAGTATTGTTATCTGTCATATATATACATGTAGTAAAACGAAATATACATTTGTGTCTGATAAATTAAGAAAAATAAACATGTAAATCAGGCCCCTTAGAGCTAGTTATGTTGCGTGGTCCATATATGGGTGGTGGTAGTATTGATATTGTTCATCGT
>APFE030328013.1:4149-14587 GCA_000404065.3 Pinus taeda | reverse complement strand
TTCTAAAACATGAAATTTAAACCTAGGGAGACCAAGATTAAACTGTTTGGACCTCCCTTTAACTAAAAGTAGCGATACCGGGATAACTTTACAAAATTTGAAGGCAATTGAATGAACTTGAAGTAACCTTCTTCATTTGGAGACTGTTTGAACAAATATGGAGCATTGCAGCAAGCAAAGTACGACATATTTGGCCTGTGAAATGCCAATCATGAAAAATGAATACCTGCTGCAGCTAACACATTTCATCTCCCGGTGATTATTCATATTCTCCATTATTTATTTACATCAATTTTAGTTATTCACCCAATCTTGATGATTAGGTGTCAACAGGTGCAAATCCTCGAGGCAGTGCGGGCTCCTCTAGGGAAGTGGTTAGTGGGTTATGACCTCCTTCTCAAGGTTTAATGCCAAAACAGTTGGGGCTTCTTGGGTCTGCCCCTTTCTATCCAGCCTTCCAACTAGTTGGAACCGCCCCACCCTTAGGCTGCTTCAATGGAATAGTTGGGCTACAACAAGGTATGGGGGATATCCGATGCTCGGACTCAGAAGACATCGGATAGGCGGAGGGCGACCAAGTTGCCAATTCACCGCAGTGGCAAGCAAAAAAAATCCAGGAACTCGAAAATCAGAGAAAGGGATAGGCGCCTGGTCTTTGGAGAGGGCATCACTATGGCCCAAGCTACTCTAACTGAGAGCACTATGCTCGTTGGAAGGGTCGGGCTAGGAATGACATGCCTATGTAATTGAGGAAGTGGACCGCAAAGATTTGGGGTAACCTACTGATGCAACTCCCTGGCATTATTTCACTGTCCCATGGTTGGTTTGCCTTGATCTTTTCCCACCTTGATCAAGTAGATTGGGTTCTTACCCACTACTGGCACATCGAGATAACCCCTGAGCTTCTGAAAAGATGGGCGCCAATGTTTGACACGGAAAAGGAGAATCTTGGTGCTAGTCTAATTTGGGTTCGTTTGCCTGCCCTCCCGCTACAATTTTGGGCTAAGGAGATCTTCAAGGTGATCAGTGATGACTTAGGAATTTATTTGATGATGACAGAACCTATCAAGACATGGGATGTTTGGCTATGGCTCGTATACTAGTGCATCTATATACCAAAGAGGGTCTGGTGGACAGCTATCTGCTCCAGATGGGTGACATTACTCGTCGGCAAATCCTGGACTATGAAGGAATCCCCTTTCACTGCTGGAAATGTCATGAAGTTGGGTATCTTTACAAAGACTATCCTAAAGTGACCGGGCTAAGCCAAAACCCGGCCAAATCGATGGTCTCATCTTCCACTCAAACATTGGAATCGAAGTTCCCTCCTCCTGCGGACAATCAAGAGACTTCTCTACCTATTCATCAGGAGCCGCAGCAACCTCCCTCCCATCAGGATTCCAGGGTCTCAAAGCCTCCTCCAGTCAACTCTCGATCCAGGGACATAGCCTTCGCAGGTACTCCTCCTTCCTCTTTCCATCGTTTATCTCATGATGTTTTGGGTATTGTTAATTTTTCATCATCTATGTGTTTAACTGGGTCACTTTTTCGGAGGTTAGTAAGATGTTCTCCCTGGTTTGTCATGTTCCCTCAACCCCTCCTTCCCTACCAGCCTCCATCCCCCATACCTCTACTGATCGGACTATCCCTTCTCAGGGAGGTAGCCCACCTTCAAGTGGGTCGCATCGTTACTTCTTTTGTTCTCTCCCTACTGCTCCCTCGATGGCCTTCAGTTTGGAAACCGATCCTTCCCCTCTTATTTCCCATAAACCCACTCGCGGCCGACAATCTAAAATATCTAAAGCCATCAAAAGGGTAGGTGTTGAAGTGACTTCGGGGGCTCAATCCCCAATTGACTGGGCTCTTAGAGAAAAGGTGTTTTAGATAATTTGGTATCTACAGATAAATACTAATTCCCTAGATAAGTAGCCATATCTAGAACAACAGTTTAAAGTACTTTAGCCTTTTCCTATAAGAAATAGATAAGACAAAGAAGATGAGAAGACCTAATTGTCGTTTTGCTTTCCTCTTGTCTCCTTTGTATTGATCCTATCACTCCTTCCCATACTTAACACGCTTGAGAAGTACCTGTAAACATCACCAGAAGACAAAGAACCGATCAAAGCAAAAGATCTATTGAATACAAGTAAATGGAATCAGATACATTCACACATATAAGCATTATATAACAAGATAAGCATATGGGAAAAAGGTTCAAATACTTTATTGAATAAAAGAAGGAATTACAACCATCAAGTCTGATTCGAAGTCACACCTCAAGCTTGGATCCCATCCACATCACATCAAAAGCATGACAAAATTGTAGCGTAACAATACTTGTCTTAAAGTCAATTCTCATAGCAACATTATCTCCTTACAATTCAACATAGTCCAACCCTTGATCACTTAGATGAGTGGTCAATTTATAGGAGGATGAAGGAGGTTATGTCATAATGGGGGTATTGAATGGCCTTCCATACTTAGAATTAGTTCCATGGAGGAAGGGATGAGAGGATAGGATGCATCTTAACTCATTCCTCATCCATTTTCTAGCTCATAGGAGATGATAAGTGAGGGGAACTTCTGAATGACTCCAAGAGATAAGAATATTCCCCAAACCCTGTGTGAATTTCGCTCAATCTCACCCAGTGCAGGTGAAAGAGGGCCTAAGTACTCTGCAGAGCACCCTAGCATGGACTCAACTGCTCTGCAGTGCACCCTTACATGGGCCTATCTACGTTGGTCCCTTTAGAGGTCATTTCAAGATGTCGTCAAGTCATGAAACTGTCTAGGAAGGAGGCCTTCAAAAGTGTGACTTGTTTAGGGCATGTAGCAATTGAAATCAGGGTTTGATGAGCCCTAAAACACTGATCTAGATGATGGGAGTGATGTGCCCAATTGGATATGTAACAACTGCCCCCCTAAAGCATGAAGTCGAAAAAATGTTTATGTCGAATGAAATGCTTTACGATGTGATGAGGAGGTTTCGAAGTGGAAGGTGACCTGCATCAATTACAATACACATATCATGATTCTTTTATTTTTTCATGAATTGTTGAGGGAAGGCATACCCATGCTTAGCATATAAACTTTCATTACATGTACACAGAGAGTCATCTACAGATATAAACCCATTATCAGAATGACCATCAATCTAAAGCCATTGTACATATGATTTAGTACTCTTGAAATCGCAGCCCGAATGGATGAAACTAGATCTGGGGTCTTCAATCTCATTCAATCGTTCGCTCAAGTACGAGTCTAACCATGTGAATATGTGATCTGAAGTCAAACATGGGAAGACATCATTTGATTACCATCCGATGATGTAAGTTGTTAACAGACATGAGAGAAATCATCGATAATGATAATGATCCTCAAGGTATTGTTGTACATTCTACATGGTGTGAATAGATATTTTGATGTCGAACACCATACAAAGTCTCTCGGTCAAAGGCTAATGATGTAAACCTATCACTGGAAGTGAGAAACCTGCCATTGATGTATGCAAGCCTCAAGGTACTGGAAGGGTGTTTCTAAGTCAACTTCTTGGATAATGTGCTGATGTTGACAAGAAGCGACTCGTCGTAGGAGGGCCTTGATGTATCCCACATCAAGGACATGAAAGGAGTGTAATGATTTTGGAGATGGAATCTGACTGACGACACAAGGTTCAGGAATGGCGGTCATGAAAATGAAGGTTTATGGTACTACAAAGGATGAATTTAAACTGGATGACTTCTCTTGAACATGTCGAAAACACTGAAATGAATTGGTAGCATTGACCCAAAATAAAGTGATGGATGGTATGATAGATCAAC
Source organism: Pinus taeda (assembly GCA_000404065.3). NCBI lineage: Eukaryota > Viridiplantae > Streptophyta > Pinopsida > Pinales > Pinaceae > Pinus > Pinus taeda. The sequence continues at coordinate 10,766 of APFE030328013.1, read as the reverse complement.
AATATGATAACCCAATCCAAGTAGTCACAGTGATGAAGTGAAAGTGTCATGTTCAAGAGCGACCTGCTACCATAAAGTGGTTTTCCCCTTTTTCCCATTTCCCCAGTCATTGCTGACCAATACCTCTTTATTGTTTATCAAGCTTGAGGAGGATAATATATGCTTGTTGTATAATTCCACCCTTCAGGTGAATCCATCGCTATGTGATGTTTTAACTAGTCTAGCGAAGGTGAAACTCGGTCTTGTCTAGATGGACAAGTTTGTCGCTATTTGATGTTTTAACGATATTAACGACAAAGATAACTCGGTCTTGTCTAGATGGACAAGTTTGTCGCTATTTGATGTTTTAACAAGTTTAATGACAAAGATAACTTAGTTCTTTTCATGTTCATAGAGTTTGAAAAGGGACAAAAAGAAAACTCCACAAGTTCTTTTTCATTGATTTGTTTCTCAAGCCCGAAAAAGCATAAAATAATACAAGAGAGAACCTATTGACCATGTTCGGTCAACGTAATCCTTTTTCGTATTTAATCTATCTCAGCCCAAAAAAGGGTTAAACTTATACTGAGTAGATGTCGTTTCCAATCTATTAACGAGCTAAAAAGGACAAGCACTTGGCAATCTTTTCATGTTTACAGAGTCTGAAAAGAGCTTAAAGAGGACTCCAAGGGGGTTCCTTTTTCGTTATTTAATAGAGCTCGAAAAAGAGATAAAAGTATGATCTATGGTCAAAGGTATAATTTACAATCAAGCACGTCAAATTCTATAAGTCAGCTGCAAAACTTGCTCAAAACATCACCAAATGGATTAAAAATACCTGTTTCATAGGTAAAAATAGGAAAATACTAATGTTTACTCGATTAATGAACATGAAATAAACATAAAACAAGTTTTAACCATGAAATTTTTACCATTTGATACTTACCATTCAGTTTTGTGCTCTAGGCTAGTTTTTTACCTCGAACTTCATCAGCTGATTGTGAGTGATTTTCTGGACCGTTTCTTATGCCGTCTAGACTAGGTAGAAGATCTACCCCTCCTCTTTCTTTTCAGGTCATTCTTTTACTTTTTCATGCAAGTTTTAGGGTTTTGGAGGGGCCTCTGGGGTTTGATTTTTTTTGCCCTGGGGTCAGCGCAAGCTTTCACATCGAAAACTGAGCTGAAGAGCAGCCTCATAGAAGGTTGCCTACTCTTCAGCACACTATCTCTGTGCTTGCTCTGCGCTTGGCAAGTCTACCAAATTTGATTTCGTAGTTTGCTCCAAAAATTTTCATGTTTTTTGCATGGAAAGGATACTAACTAAGCTTATGATTGAGTTTCAGGCTTTCATCAGATCAAAATGTCAATTACATGGTAAGAAAGAGAGCATGAGAAACAAGAAATGGTTGCCTTAAATAATCCCAGTACAGTTGAGGCCCTCAAAAACTATGGGTTACTCAAATACTTCAGGTTGTCCGGAATGAGGCAACATATAGAACTATTGCAGTTCCTTGTTCATGCATGGTGTTAGCTTCCTATACCAATAAGTTTCATTTTTCATGATTCACTGGAGAAGTGCTAAATATGTTCATCCTTTCCATGCTGCAAAGGTTCCATATTTTATAGCATGTCACTATGTACAGGTGGTTGACTCTTGCCATTGTTAATGAATAGCGAGACAGTATAATCCTAGCTAGATCATGTTTGAATTTACTTGTCTTAGAATGGAGAATAAAGGTTTGCACAAACAGTTCAAGTTTGGCAAACAAGTCGTTAGGTAGAGAAGCAAAGGGTTTCAACAGCTTAATCTGAGCCCTGGAAGAGATAAGGGTAGACTTAGATAGGAGGGCAGCTAAAAGAAAAGAGAAGAATCAGGGTTTGCTAATTCAAATGCACCCCATGAAAATGAAGAAAAAATGTTAGCTGTACTAGGCTGGGTAGGCAGTTTTGATGTTGTAGAAGCAGGCTTATGGTCAATTTGGTCCTATTGCAACAGGTTTCATCTCATAAATACCATAAGGTGCTATGGCAAGGTGGTTACAAAATAAATGGAGCATGACTAATTTCCCTCCTCATTTTCCCAAGAACACTTACTAACACCCCCCCAAGGACAATGAGATCTGCTCACTGCCCTTAGCCCACTTCATTTCATGGAAAAAACTAAGTGAAACTGTGTTTTCACCTAGGCAAAACAAGCCACATTTCTTGTGTAAAATGTTTTTATTCCATTTTGCCAAGTTTCCTAAACTTCATAACTTGGTATCCTTTCATTCCCCCCATGCCTAAGTTTTCACTCTATAAACTTAGCCTAATCCATGCATATCCATTCCACATAGTCATATTAACCTACTAACACTATTATATAGCTCCTATGTGAATATTTCCCCCTCCCTTACTATGAAAAAATACACAAAATCCCTAAATATCTAACACCCTGACCTCTGGCTAACTATAAGCTATATTTTAAATTGTTGTCGGGAGTTGTTGGTCCACCCGAGGCCAATAACAACCCTCTGCTTGCCCCATTGGGACTTATTTAGCTTCTGGCTAAATAAATAGCCGAACCTGCATATTTTACCCCCAAAACCCATTTAACCAAAGTTTACCATACACCCCGCAAAACATTACAAAACACGAAATATTGCAGCGGGTCCCTCAGAACTAAGCTGCCGCCACCTCCATCACCCGCCGACCGTCTGATCATCGTCGACAGATCCAACGACTGTCGGCGATATCGGAAGCCCTTATATGCCGAACGATAGCGTCCGGGGGATGGGCGGTATTTCCGCCATACCGAGGACGCGTGTCAGGCGCTTGGCGTGTTCGGAGCCCCCTCCTCCAAAACCACTTCCCTCCAAAGGCGGTGCGGGGAATACTGCTTACCACCCCACCGCCTCCCGCTGACGTCATGCCTACGTCATCTGATGACGTCACCCCTGTTGCCACCATGTCACATCCTTGTCATTTGCCCACGTCAGTGCCACATCACCTGCCACGTCACCCGACATGTCATCTTCCGTACACCGCTACACGACAAAATTACGTAATGCTGACGTCATCAGACAAAAGTGCACCAAAACCTGCCAAAGTCAAAAATTTGGGTAAAAAGTGGTGAAAACGTTATTTTCACTCATTTCTATTTGTTTTCTCTACACAACTTTTACATGCTAATTTACGTCCAAAAGAGAATTTTCACCATACAGTCTGCCACCCAGCAGTTTTTACTCCATAGCTCGACTCATCTGGTCACCTGCAAATCGACCATTCCGCTATTAAAACAGGTATTTACACAAATCTACTCCCGAACCCTGTTTTTCGTTGGTTTTCTCTGTAAATTGCCCACAAAACCCAGAAGTTGAAGAAAAAACACTATGTTGCTGCCAAAAATACCCACCATAACCTCTGTCTTGCCAAATTTCACCACAAATCCGCACACTGAGCTAAAATTAAGCTCGTTTGGCCTTGCAAATTCTCCAAGAAACCCCGAAAACTGCCTTTTGCCCACAATTGTCGCCCATTGTGCCAAAGAATCCCACAAGTTGTCTCTCCATCTAATTTCTGTCCACTGAGCTAAATACAAACCAACAAATAAATTTCACGGTGAAATTCCCAGAAAAAATGCACAGAGCTATTGTTTTGCCTGTTTTGCTTAAACAGAGCCAAAAATTTCCAATTTTAAAATCAACATAATTGAGCTATGGAAGGTCCAGTAGCCTTGAATATCACTCCTCTCAATGCACCCCACAAGGAATTGGAACATCTGCCCTTAGCTGATAAAGACTATCTAATCCAAGACTTAGTAGGCTACCAAAACCATCTGCAAGCATTCTGTGAGCTCATAAATAGTTACCTAAGTCAAAATGATGTTTATGGCATATGGGAATCAAATTTACCCATAGACTACCTCCCCTCTGTCAATATTTTACCTGAGATAATTCACCTCTGCTGTGAGAACTATGAGCCAACTCAAAGGGCAGTTAAAACTCCATCTGGAACTACCCTCTTTCATATTACTCCTGAATCCATAAATCAAATGCTGAACTTCAAACCAACCCAGCTCCAGTTTCCTTTTACTATGAAATTCTTGCTTGATGAAGGTCCCAAACTCTCCACCTCAGAGATAACCAGAATTGCCCAAGTATTTATGAGAGCAGATCGCCAGCCTAAGGAGCCACCTCCTTTTCACTATGCATCTTTCAATGAAGTGGGTAGACTAGTTGTTGATATGATATTATTTGTTCTAGGGTTCAAGACAAGTGAACATATTGATGAAACTATATTGGTTTTAATGTCTATATTTACCACAGGGCAGCCCCCTGCTGTCAAATACAACTATGCCAAATTTATTGCCAACAAGATACATGACCAATTGTTGAATCTAGACAGGGAGGGAATCTTTAAGTATTCATCCTATATCTATCATATGTTCTTATATTATCAGCCAGATATTTTCCAATTCCCCATTAGAAAATTGGACCATAAAGGGGAAAAGAGGTCTGTGATTTTTTGAACCTCAATCTTTCATGAAGTCCGCAACTCTCCCTACTCTTATTGTGAGTTTATTGATATGTTTGTATACCCAGCCTCTTCTCTCCTGATGAGAACTCCTCCTCCTAGACTGATATATGGTATGCAAAAGATACTACAACGCTCCAAAAACCATAAAATAGGTGACTGGTACTTTTACCAGAATCACACTATTCTTAGGATATATGGCTGTGAGCTATGCCCCTACAGGCTGCCAAGATATGTGCCAATGAGACTGTTTGCCTTGGAATATTTCAGGCAATTCATCAATTTAGATTTGACTCACTTCCATAGCACAAAGAAAAAGGCCCAATTGAAACTGAGAGACCAGTTAGGCCCCTATGTCATGAACAAGAAAGAGGGATGGAAGGATGTTGATGAAATATTGGTTCAAACACTTAGACTCAAGAGAAGCTTTTGGTGGGTACCCTATGACCCAAACGGCTTTATCAATGCAAGAAGGAAGGATAAAATATAGGCTGGCACCCTATGAGCATTGCAACATCCCTGAAATAGAATAGTTTGCCAACCAAGATGAGTGGGTGGAGGGCACACTAGTTGAAGAGCTCACCGAGGAAGAGAAAATGGAACAAACTATGAAAAATCTAGAAAAAACTCTTGACTTAGATTCTTTTGGGCAGGTGTCATTCAAAATACCACAACAAACCAGGGAAGGCTCATCAACTGCTACAACTTCACAACAAGTTGCCCAAGAAAGGACTACACCAACAGCACGGACAACAAAGGGTAAGGAGATAGTAGCTACAGAGCAAGAAAAAATGGAAGAACAACCAACTACCTCAAAGGAACACAGTCAAGGGAAAGCCCCTTCACTACAGACAGAAGCACCAGAAGTACCAGCACTGCAGACTCCTCTTCATGAGGAAAGAAGTAAGAAAATAGACAGAGAAGAGACCGCACTTGCAAGTGGGTCAATAGAACAGCAAGAGGCCAAAAGACAAAGGGTAGATCTTGTACCTGAAGAGGACATTGTGGAAGAAATCACAGAAAGCACAAGAGGAGAGAGGGCCATCAGCCAACAGACATCCACTATGTCTCACAGGCAAGAAGTGGAGAGGCAACATGGGATGGAAGTTTCCTCCTCAAGGTCGCAAACTAAGAAACGATCTGATATCAAACAAACATTTATGAAGATTAAGGCCCAAAATGAGTCATTGAGAATTCAGCTGTATGATCAATTTCTCAAAATGACACCCTCCAAACAGCGAAGACTAATGGCAGCTTATGACATTAAGGAGGAGAAAATGATCTTAACTCATTTTAAGCCTAAGGTTCAGCAACCACAGTCTGCAACTGACTACATAAGGACCAATTTAGAGGTCCTTACCAAAGATATACACCCAATGGACCAAATAGAATTGCACAAACAAACAGGTGAAATGGTCTATGCTACATTGGCATACAAAGCAATGTTGGCCCACCAATTGAAAGAATCATTAAGTAACACATCTGCCCAATTGGATCTGGAGAAGATCTCTTCTTTAGCCAAAGGCAACAGAATAAAGACTCTAGAAGAGATAATTATTGAGCTGGGACATGATCCCAAGGATGCCGAGTGCATCAAAGCACTGATAAAGAAGGAGGAGGAAGATATTGCTGCCCTTAGGAAGCAATTGAAGCTGCCTGTCACCATGCATCCACAAACAACAGAACTGGCACAGGAAAAGGCATAAGAAGATGTAATGGATATATTGATGAGGATGAATCAAAGGCTAATTCAAACAGAGCAAGAGTTGGAGAAAGCATTGCAAACCAAGCAGGGAGAGTCGACCTCCCAGCCACCTGAAACAGCTCCAACAATTATCTCTACTCCCCCCACTGTCACAGCAACAATCCCTCCCACTGAGCCAACATCAACAACAGGTACAGCAGCTACAGATGCTTCAACAGCAACAATAGAGCCAGAGACCAGCATGAGGATGGAAGAAATGATGAAAGCAGTAAAAGAGCTAGAAGCTCAAATGTCAGAGCTCAAAGAGGCAAAAGAAAAACTAGCCAAACTAGAGGTGAGTTATGACAAGTCAAAAATAACAGTGGCAGAGAAAACCAGAGAGGTGAAGGCCCTGGAGAACAAGGTGAAATCATTGGAA
>APFE030328004.1:0-12781 GCA_000404065.3 Pinus taeda | reverse complement strand
AATAACATGAATTAAATTATTAATATAGTAATAACATGAATTAAAATTATTAATATAGTAATAACAAGAATTAAATAACAATAATGATTAGTGTAATAATGTCACAAAATAGTGTTTTCTCGTGACATTATTACACTAATCAGCCATACCCTAGCGCGCGCTTTGGAGCAGCCATACCATACCTACATTTTGGTTCCTCTGCGCCCCTGCTGCTCTGCGACATGAGGCTTTGGGTCGTCTGCCCCCCGTCTCAGCATTCCCCTTTGAGCTTTTGTTGTTCAGAGCGCCCGTCTTCTGCTGGGCGAGAAGTTTAAGCCATGCTTGCCCTCATGGAGGCCCTAAGCTCACCCCAGGTTGGCATGCCTTCTTCTGCCGAAGATTTTTCTCGGCTCTTGGTCGGCTCGCCACAAAAGAGGAAGAGCGAAGCAGCCAAGTTTGTCAAGCTGCTCGAAGACATTCCTGAAATTTCCCTGCCGCCAGAGACCCCGATTCAGGTTGCCCTCTCCTTGGCTGAACGGGCTCTTGCCGGTCAGTTCGCTCATCTATGGCCTTCTCCTAAGACCATTGAGTCTTGAGTAAACAGAAATTGGGCTCCTCTGATCAAGAGCAGTGTCACCTCTTACTTCTTAGGTCGAGGGTATTTCCTTTTCGAATTCACCTCAAAGGAGGAAAAGGATCTGTTCTTCCAGAATGGCCCCTATTTCATGAGGCCCTAGGGCTTGTACCTCAACAGATGGACCCTGGATTTTGACCCTGTAGTTGATGTCACTTCAGCTGTCCCTGTTTGGGTCAGACTTCCTAATCTTCTAGTCTATTGTTGGAACTGGGACTCGCTGAAACACATCGGAAATTCCCTTGGGAAGTTCATAGATAAGGCAAACAACAAAGATCAATATGATTGCGCTCATATATGTGTAGAAGTAGACCTAGAGGTGGGTCTCCTGGAAGCCATCAAAATCAAAGTAGGAACCTGGTCCCATTTGCAGAAGTTGGATTACGAGCAGCTACCTTTCGAATGTCGAAAATTTCATGTCTACGAACACTTCGCCAGAGGTTGCCAAACCAATGTGGAACCAGAACAGGGTAAAGAAGAAGCTTGGAATCAGGTCAAGCGCACCAGGAAATCCGAAAAGCATGCTAGTCTAAACGGAAGAGGTCCATAGGCGCCCCCCTCAAAAACCCCCTCCCAGAAAGGATCAAGAAAACAAATTTTCCCCTCTAATATTGCAAATAGAGGAATCTCAGGAACCAAAAAAACAAAAATCAACCCCTCCCTCTAAAGCTCCTAAAGGTTCTGGAAATAGAGTTGATCAAGCTAAAAGTGGTGTTCCAGCAACAGAGGCAATGGCTGAAAGTGGTGTAACAACAATAGATTTGGCAATGGCTGAGAGCTCCAAAGGAAACATTATCCCAACAGAGGAAGAGGAGCATGAATTAGAGTGCTTGGAGGAAGAAGGGGAAATAGGAGAATCCCAAGCTTTGATAAGGAGATCCACAAGAGGCCACAAAACAGACGGGGAAAAAAGAGAGCAGGAAACCTTCAAGGATAAGCTTCAAGGTAGCCAGCCAACTCTTGAGAAGCTCCTAGCATCAAAAGAAAAGTTGGCGAGAAACCAGCCGCAAGGCTCCAAGGGAGCCAACTAGAAATATAAATGATGAAGATAGTCTCCTGGAACTGTAGAGGTATGGGGAGCAGAATCAAAGAAGAAGGCATCAGAAGTTTAATAAAAACAAAAACTCCTAACATACTTCTCATCCAGGAGACCAAACTGGAAGACTTTGTCTTCCTTCAGGCAAGCAAGAAACTTTGGAGAAAATGTGAGGTGAAAGTTATCTCAGCTCGAGGGGCTTCTGGAGGGCTGACCACTCTTTGGAATGCTAGAAAATTCTTTTTCATCTCTGAATCCCTCAATACTCAGTAGTTGCTCTTTAAATTGTTGCACTTAGACTCAAAAGAGATTATCAGCCTCTTCAACATCTACATCCCTGTGAACGCTGTGGAAAAGAAGTCCTGTTGGGACTCCATAGGAACCCAAGTAGATCTAGTCAATCTGGAGAATATCATCATAGCAGGAGATCTCAATCTTACTCTCCTTTCAATAGACAAGAGAGGAGGCAGCATTGCTCGAGATCCGGCAAGGGAATGGGCAGAGGACCTTATGTTGGACTGGGACCTCCTGGACATCAAGCCAATCTCGGGTAAGCTCACTTGGACTAACAAAAGAATTGGTCCTAGCCATATTGCTGCTAGATTGGATAGATTCTTAATTCAAAGCTCTTTTCTTATGCTTGGATTAGAAGCTAGAGTTCAAATTCTCCCTTGCAGCACTTCAGATCATAAACCCATCAAGCTAGAACTGGTGTTTCAGCTTGACCTTGGTCCAATCCCCTTCAGATTAAGCTCGCTTTGGACTAATGAATCAAACTTCATGCATTTAGTTAAGGACATATAGAGGCAGCTAGTAAAAGGCTCCCCATTTTTTGTTTGGGAGGAGAAGCTCAGAAGAGTGAAAACAGCTTTAAAAAGCTGGGTCAAAACTCTACCCAATCCAGCAAATGAAAGAAAAATTCTTCAGCGCAGTCTAGAAAGTCACCACCTCCAAGCTGAAACAGCTGATATAAGCAAATAATTTCTAGACAAAGAAGCCCAGCTACATCAAAACTTCCACAAGGCTTGTCTAACAGAAGAAGAGTACTGGAGACTTAAGTCACGCAGTCTTTGGCTTAAAGTAGGGGACAGAAACTCTTCCTTCGTCCATAAACAAGCTCAAGCTATGAAATGCACCAATGCCATTTCCGAAATTAAAGATGGCACTATTACTCATAAAGACAATACAAGCATCAAAAAAGCTGCCTCCCTTCATTTTAAAAGCCTATATAGCGAAGATAAAAATCTAGACCAAAGCTCTGATATGATTGACGTGGTTCCCTCCTTGATTACTGTTGAACTGAATCACCTTCTTGAAGCTAAAGTCACTAAGAATGAAGTCAAGGATCCCCTCTTTGACATGGACCCAGGCAAAGCCCTTGGACCAGATGGTTTTACAGCCAGATTCCTCCAATCTTGCTAGCAGATTATGGAAAAGGATCTATACAAAATGGTTATCAAGTCCCAAGCTTACCAGAAAATCAGAGGAAGCATGAACACTGCTTTTCTTGCTCTCATTCCCAAAGAGAAAGGAGAAAATACTTTCAATAGGTTTCGTTCGATATCGCTATGTAACATTGGTTATAAACTGATTACTAAATTTATTGCTAATAGACTTAAGCTCATCCTCCCCAAACTCATTCTGGAAAGCCAAGGAGGATTCATTCAAGGGAGATAGAGAGTGGACGACTACATGCTGGTCCAAGAGGCAATCCACTTAAGTATGAGTCCCAAGGAAAAAGGTATGGTTGTCAAGCTTGATTTAGCGAATGCTTTTGATAGAGTCAAGCACAGTTTTCTGCTGAAAGTATTACACAAATTTGGATTTGGGGAGATCTTTATAAATTGGATTTAGGCCTGCATTTCGGAGCCTTAGATCGCTCCTTCAATAAACAACAGAGCTGCTAACTTTTCCAAACCCACGAGAGGGCTTAGGCAGGGGTGCCCACTTTCACCCCTTTTGTTTGTTCTTCAAGCCTTTGTCCTCAGCTTCTATTTAGACAAAAAAATGATGGATCAGGAAATTCTTGGGCTCTTTATAGTAAGAGGTGTTAAAAACATCAACCATTCCCTCTTTACAGATGACACCTTGTTATTGGGAGCTGCCTCTATGCTTATAGCCTCCAGATTTAAAGGAGTCCTAGATGAGTTTTTTTTTTATCTCAAGAAGCAGTTTAAACATTTGAAAATGCCATATCTATTGCTGGAACACCACTTCCAGCATGCTCAATTCCATTTCCAGAACTTTTGGTTTCGCAACCTCCTCAAACTGGACTTCCTTCAAGTATTTGGGCCTTCCTGTCTTTCTTCAAAGAGCCTTCAGCAGAGATTGGCTTCCCCAACTGGAGAAATTCAAGAACAAACTGCTTGCCTGGGGCTTTTCCTGGCTCGACATTGCTAGTAAGTCTGTCCTCATTAAATCTGTGCTTAACAGTCTCCCTTGTTTTAGTTTTCCATTCTTGCTCCCTTTGGGATACTCAAAAAAATGGAGGAGATCATTAGGAATTTTTTTGGAAGGGGGGCAAGCAAAATGAGAAAAAGTTTTCGTTAGTCAGCTGGGATTCCATCTCCAAACCGCTCTTAGAAGGAGGATTGAATTTCAGAAATCTTGGAGTTCAAAATATCACCATGGGGGCTAAGCTCATTTGGAGGATTATAGCTCCGAACCTTGGCTAGGCTCATCTAGCTCTTTGGAAAAAATATTTATGGGCAAACTTTCGCGCTGTCTAGGCCATCCTCTACCGCTCCTGAATTCACCCTTCCAGAATCTCTGTTCAAAAGCTTGTCCGCTTATAAATACTCATGCCTACTGGGTCCCTGGAAATGGAAAAAGGATCAACCTTTCGACAGACAGAATATGAACAAGGAGCCGCTGGGAGACTGCCCCTCCCTCTAAGGGTTGCGTAGGTGGATGGATGCTGGTATGCGTTCCCTGTGGGATATCTCAGTCTGGCATGAATCTCACTGGGTTGGATGGAAAATTGAAACAACCCCAGACTTGGCTATAGAACGCGAGGAACTACTCTCCAAACTTCATGGATTAGCTCCATTGCGGACGCGAAGAAAAGATACTAGAGGTTGGGGTGTGCAGGCTAGTGGTTATTGTGTTGCTCAGGGATACGCCAAGCTGTGCATGTGCCCCCATGTTGCCATGAATCCAGACCCTTGGAAAGGGATTTGGTACCACCCTTCACTGCAAAAAATTGATTTTTTCAATTGGCTGTTATGCCATTCCAAAATCTTGACTGACAATAATCTGCTGAAGCGTGGCTTCCACAACCCTTCAAGGTTGAGACTTTGCAAGGAAAACTAGGAAATGGTTTCACATTTGATGCTAGATTGCTCCTTTACTTTGTAGATCTGGTCCGTACTGCTGGACACTCTCAGTCCCAGCATCGAGTTGCCTTCCTCCACTGCTAGTTTTTTTGATAGATGGTTGCAAAGGTACCTTGGTCCTCCTCCAAAAAATAAAATTATTAGAGCGGCTTGGTTAATTCTCCCTAAAATTATCTACTCACAGATCTGGCTAGAGCGAAACAAAAGGATTTTTCAAAATTGCGAGCATGACGTCAAGCTAGTGGCAGTTAAAATAAAATTCCAGTTAAAAGAGTTCCTGAGAGACCTCAAAGATGATTTAAATCTCACCCAGTAGGATAAAAACTGGGGCTCTTCTCTCGACCTACAGATCCAAAAATTGGTAAAGAGTATCCCACTCCTAAAAGTTTGGAAAATAAGGGTTACAGAAAACGAGCTCCAGGGATGGATTGCAAACCAGCGAAGACACTCCTTATTTTTTGATGGGGCTGCTAAGGGAAATCCTAGAAGAGCTGGTACTGGAGGAGTTATATTAAACCCAGCTAGTTCTAAGATCCACAGCTTCGCCTGGGGCTTGGGCATCGCTTCCAGCATCCAAACTGAGGCTTTGGGTCTTTTTCAAGGACTCAAGATTCTGAAAGTGCTGAACATCAGGGAGGTCAATGATATTGGAGATTATCAGGTTATTATCAAAACTATGGTGACTCGTTCTAAGACAAAGGACCTAAGGCTAGCAAGGCTGATACACAAAATTTTAGATCTTGGTGAATCTTTCCATAATTTAAATGTCTATCATGTGTTGAGAGCCAATAATAAGGAGGCGGACAATGAAGCTAACAAAGCAGCCCTTCTTACGGCTGGTGCTCTACTCAAAGGAAGATAGGAAATATGGGAACCAATTCCTTAAATTAGATCATCGTCATCTTTTATTTCTTTCTGCTATATCAGTTTGTTTGTACCCACAAGCTTGGGAAAAACTTTGAAATAGACCATATAGTTGTAGCTAAGAAAAGATGTGAGCTAATCATAAGTGTCATGGTCTTGCAAGGCTGCTCGGCACTTATCATTTTAGACTCACCCTTTGTAATCCGCTTTTTGGCATTAAGGCCAAGTTTCTAATAATCCACTACCCATTTCTATAGAAAAAAACAATGTCACAAAATAGTGTTACAAAATAGTAAAACATAAAACAAACAAACTATGTAGTAATGATGCAGGTGCATCTCACCCTTTTCTTAATTAAAGAAAAATCCAAGTGGAGCATGAAGACGTGGACCAGCGAAGTTGAATAAAGGGAAAAAAAAGAGAAAATCTACCTTAAAGCAGTTAAAGAAAAAAATTAAAGAGAAAATGGATAAGACTAGATAGACTTCCTATTGTTAATAGTCATGCACGCTTTTTGGAGAGTTTTTGTGGAGAAAAATGAGAAGAGGATAGTATCGGTCCTTCATAAGAAATTTTATATAAATGTAATGCAATAGGGGTGTAATAGATATCTTATTTTGTGAAGAAAATTGTGAGTGGGCAAGATGTAGCCCAGCATGAGTTCGTTTTAAGGCTGAAAGGCCTTAACTTTGTAATTGTTCCGTAAATATATAAAAGTGTGTTCATGTTCTGTGTTAATTGTATACGCTATGTGTTTTATAAATGAGTCAAAACTTGTGTCCTGTAAATAAAAATGGTGTTGCAGGCACTCGGCGTCGGCCGCATGAATGTTCAAATGAGAGCAAGACAGACTATAACGGTGAATTAATTAAAAGGATTCCAAAAGATTGAGTCCAGGATCAATATTTTTAAAGAATTTGGGATTTTGGGGGTTGCCCAAAATCCCAAATTCTTTGAAAATCTTGATCCTGGACTCAATCTTTGGGAAGCCTTTTAATTAATTCACCGTTATAGTCTGTCTTGCTCTCATTTGAACATTCATGCAGCCGACGCCGAGTGCCTGCAACACCATTTTTATTTACAGAATACAAGTTTTGACTCATTTATAAAACACATAGCATATACAATTAACACAGAACATGAACACACTTTTATATATTTACGGAACAATTACAAAGTTAAGGCCTTTCAGCCTTAAAATGAACTCATGCTGGGCTACATCTTGCCCACTCACAATTTTCTTTACAAAATAAGATATCTATTACACCCCTATTGCATTACATTTATCTAAAATGTCTTATGAAGGACCGATACTATCCTCTTCTCATTTTTCTCCACAAAAACTCTCCAAAAAGCGTGCATGGCTATTAACAATAGGAAGTCTATCTAGTCTTATCCATTTTCTCTTTAATTTGTTTCTTTAACTGCTTTAAGGTAGATTTTCTCTGTTTTTTCCCTTTATTCAACTCCGCTGCTCCACGTCTTCATGCTCCACTTGGATTTTTCTTTAATTAAGAAAAGGGTGAGATGCACCTGCATTGAACTCCCGAGGCACAAAAATTTATGACCTCCTGGTCATATGCTTCTCCTTTTCCTTAGCAATTTTATCCACTACATTCCTTCACTAAAACTGTTTTCATGATTGTGAGCTGCAACCAACCTCTACAATAACAGTCTCCTCTGTTACACGATACCTCACCAAGCCCTCCTCACTCGGTCTTTTGGCATCCTTCTCTAGGTTGTTGCAAATCTTCTCACCTTCTGCTACCGCCATCTGCATAAACTCTCCAACTTTAACATAGCTAACGATACCTCACCAAGCCCTCCTCACTCGGTCTTTTGGTAATCATAGTTCCTCTTCTGGAACCTTTTGAGCATCCTCCAGTGCTCCTATAGGCTTCTGTGTACCAAAATGACCTGCAAGTCCTCCACTATGCTTTTCTTTGATTAAATTTTCCCTCATGGAATAGACTGGTATGCACAACTGATTTCTCCTGAACAATAAACCATCCTGTAGAAAATAATCCAGCCATTTACTCCTATCTGCCAAAACTGGATTCCTGTCCTCTGTACTTCTAGTCTCTTCTCTAGAACATTTGACTCCTGCCATAAATATGTCATCTCCTTTGAGAAGATTTATGTGCAATCTTCAATATTTTCACAATCCCAGCTTTCTGTTGTTACCATCTCATCACATAAACTCTCAGTTTTCACAAAATGCTCAACAATATCAACTGTTACTTCTCTTATATGCACTTCAAACTAATTCACTTCTTCAACTATGCGTTGCATGAAGCCTCTGCCACAACAAGCTTTCTTGCTGCCACTTACCTCACCAGTCCTTTCCTCCGGATCTGGTCTTCTGTCTCGGTCCACCTTCTTCTGGTAGTGGCAGTAATGTATGATTAACACAATCTTTCTCAAACTTGTAGGTATTTTTTTTTCCATCATGCATGGATGCTCTGTCATATTGCCAAGGCCTCCCCAGCAATATGTGACACACGTCCATAGGCATCACATCACAAACAACTTTATCCTTGTAATTGCCCACTTGAAACTCTAATTCACATTGATGGACTGCTTGCTGGTTCCAATGACAATCTTCCCAATTTGATAGCAATATCTTTTTATTTCTCTGTTTGATTGCTTGATGTGTGTAGTCAATTTGGATGTGTATTGATGCGAATAAAGCCAATATTGTGGTCTGATGTAATAATGGTAGAATAGAAATCTACAGGCTGCGCTGTCGTTTGATATAGAACTTTTGGTGAGAGTCATCATACAGCTTTTCTGAGGAAGAATCGGAGTTCCTGTGAGGATCATCATAAAACATTTCTGGCGAGGAATCAAATGCTTACCGGGATATCCATAACGATCTACGCAAGCGGGACAGTTGAATTCATTATATTGTGCATTAAATCGTGGAATGGTGATTTTATTGTTTAGCGAAGCCTCCATGCGTTAAAGGGAACAATGGTTGGTGCAATTATGCTTAAAGGAACAGGGGTTTGGGAGCAACCAGCACGTGGATATGTTGGAGCGTTGTGTGTGGGTTGCAGGAGCGCGTGGCTGATTATATAGCTAGATCTATCACAATTAAAATCCGAGCACGTGGGTTCCTTTGTTATTTTTGTTCCAGAAGCGAGGGCAAAGTTGTATATATGCAGATGTGTCTTGTCAGAGTCAACCATGGTATAAATTGGGTTCCAGAATGGTAGAAGCAATGCAGGACTTGGCATATATGGATTCCAACGAGCATGCAAGCAGCGATTGGAACTGTGCTAACTATAGCAGGTAAAAAGATAATGTGGATTTTGCTTCTCTTATTTAGAAAATGAATTACGATGACATTTGTTTGTTGGTGTTTCCACAATCGGAAGATCAAAATAAGTAAGGATGGTAGGCGGGTTTCGTGTCAAAGAGCCTCCATGCAAGCCTTTGCCAAATGAAGGGACAGAAGGATTTTGAGCGACATCATTGCTGAGAAATAGAATTAGTGCCTGTAGCAGCATGATATCCGCAAATTCTAATCTAAGCTATGAATTAGATGTAAAATGACCTGCAGGGTTACTATTTAGATTGACCTGTGTATGGGAAGGTTTACGGGGAGGTTATACCAGTTTTCAATTTTGCATGGAAACTGTTTGGCATGCTATTTTGAACAAATTTCTGAACTTGAAAAAAATAAGAAATACTCCAATGGACATAATAGTAAGTTTGATGCCTTGATTTTAATTTAAAGGTTGTGGCCGGTTAGAGAAAAGGATCCTGGTTATTGCAGGGAGGAGCTTTGCATCAAGTAATAATATGAATTAAAATTAATAATATAGTAATAACATGAATTAAATAATGATAATGATTAGTGTAATAGTGGTACAAAATAGTGTTACAAAATAGTAAAACATAAAACATAAAACAAACAAACAATATAGTAATAACATCTATTAAAATTATTAATATAGTGATAACATGAATTAAATAATGATAATGATTAGTATAATAGTGTTACAAGATAGTAAAACATAAACCATCAAAAAAAAAAACAATATAGTAATAAGATGAATTAAATAATGATAATCATTAGAATAATAGTGTTACAAAACAACGTAACATAATAGTAAAACATAAAACATAAAACAAACAAAAAATATAGTAGTAACATGAATTAAAATAATTAATATAGTAATAACATGAATTAAATAATTATAATGATTAGTATAATAGTCTTACAAAATAGTGTTACAAAATTTTAAAACATAAAACAAACAAATAATATAGTAATAAAATGAATTAAATAATGATAATTATTAGTATAATAATGTTACTAAATAGTGTTACAAAATAGTAAAACATAAAACAAACAAACAATATAGTAATAACATGAATTAAAATTATTAATATAATAATAACAAAAATTAAATAATGATAATGATTAATATAAGAGTGTTACAGAATAGTGTTACAAAATAGTGTTACAATATAGTAAAACATAAAAGATAAAACAAACAAACAATATAGTAATAACATGAATTAGATAATTATGATCATTAGTATATAGTGTTACAATATAGTAAAACATAAAACAGACAAACAAACAAACAATATAGTAATATAATGAATTAAATCAGGATAATGATTAGTATAGTAGTGTTACAAAATAGCCAAACATAAAACCTAAAACAAACAAACAATATAGTAATAACATGAATTAAAATTATTAATATCGTAATAACATGAAGTAAATAATGATAATGATTAGTGGAATAGAGTTTCAAAATAGTGTTAACCTAAAACAAACAAACTATATAGTAATAGCATGAATCAACAAACAATATAGTAAGAACATGAATTAAATAATTATGATCATTAGTATAATAGTGTTACAATATAGTAAAACTTAAAATAGACAAACGAACAAACAATACAATAATATAATGAATTAAATAAGGATAATGATTAGTATAGTAGTGTTACAAAATAGCAAAACATAAAACCTAAAACAAACAAAAAATATAGTAATAACATGAATTAAAATTATTAATATCGTAATAACATGAAGTAAATAATGATAATGATTAGTGGAATAGAGTTTAAAAATAGTGTTAACCTAAAACAAACAAACTATATAGTAATAGCATGAATCAACATTATTAATATAGTAATAACATGAATTAGATAATGATAATGATTAATATAATAGTGTTATAAAATAGTAAAACATAAAACATAAAACAAACAAACAATATAGTAATAAAATTATTAAATAATGATAATCATTAGTATAATAGTGTTACAAAATACTCTTACAATATAGTAAAACATAAAACATAAAACAAACAAATAATATAGCAATAACATGAATTAAAATTACTAATATAGTAATAATATGAATTAAATAATGATAATGATTAGTATAATAGTGTTACAAAATAGTGTTACAATATAGTAAAACATAAAACATAAAACAAACAAACAATATAGTAATAACATGAATTAAAAAACCCGGATGCGGGTGTTGGTCAGGCAAGCTTGTGATCTAATCGCTGGCCACGCGAGGTTGCGAAGGGCAGCTGGCTCCTCATTAATCGAGGCAGCATTAACTCTGGCTCTTAAATGCTCGCCGCCAACAACTGCAAACATTCACTCCTCGTCCTTATTGAATCGCTTGCCGGACGCTGTAATCCTGTACGCGATGAAGGCAATGGAGTTGATATTTATTGGCAAGGCCCAGTCGCTCAAAAACCAAAACAACATTCAAGGTGCCGGAGTTGGGCATGAAATCTTTCTTGTTGAGTGTCTCAGGGTGGCGAAGCTTAGTCTAACTGCCCTCAAGTTCGCTGTAATGGTGCGCAGCAGAGGTTTGCCTCGGCGCGGAGGGAGAACTGGTACTTGACCTGCTTTCGAAGGCGAGGAGGTGAACTCCTTCGTTCCCAGGGAGGCAATGACAAATTCGTCTTCGTCCTCTGAGCAGGACTTCCTGATGCTGCCAGACTCCTACCTGCCTATCCGCCTCAGAATTCCTGGAAGGCTCCTGTGCTCAGATGTCATTGTGAACGTTTCGATTTATCTGTCGGAGGCAGCACCTGAAGAAAATCCCTCCTCTTCTCAGGTCCCTGTAGAATTACAGTCAAACGAAATCTTGTTGGGAGACATGGAGGGAAGGGTTTTCCATATGCTCCATCCTCTTTCTGCTATCGCTCCGACGTGTCAGCAACAGCCGGCCCAAGTTCAGGAGAATTTGAGCTCTGTCTCTCCAAAGCAAGAAGCTATGCCTCCAGCTAATAATACCCAGGCTAGAGAGGAAACCCACAGTGCAATTCAGCCGGACCTGGAGGAACAGCTTCAATGGGACGAGGAGATGGTGAATTGGCTTGACACATCAAGCCCGAAGCACCTGTCGCCACCGGAGGAGCCCAGTCGCCCGTTCTGAGTCTCCATGGTCGTTTTTATCCAGGTTTTAGCCGATTTCAATCAATGTATTTTTTGTTTAACAGATTGGTCGTTCCCAGTTCTCTTTCTGACCTTCACCTGAAGGTTTGTCTATGTAATTACAGTGTCAATGGTAGAGTTTACAGGCTTAAGAGGGTCTGGTTGTTTTTTGTTTTTTTGGATTGCTATCCAAGAGTCTGGTTTTTACATGTCCGATGTCCAAGCATTACAACAGGGACAATATCTGGTAATAGGGTATCGCTGGACAGACAGTCGGTCTCGGATGTTTTTGCTAGAGGGCTGGGCAATGCCCCTCTCGAATGATGTAATTCCTGTAAATACTTTCTTTCCTTAATATAGATTAGACTTTACTTAGAAAAAAAAAATAACATGAATTAAAATTATTAATATAGTAATTACATGAATTAAATAATGATAAGGATTAGTATAATAGTGTTACAAAATAGTAAAACATAAAACAAACTAACAATATAGCAATAACAT